>PVLA01004650.1:0-169611 GCA_004027455.1 Hydrochoerus hydrochaeris | reverse complement strand
CTGCTATTACAGACTTTTCCCCTAAATCATACTTTTACTGAGAATGCACAGTGGCCCATGATGTATGGTGTCCCTTGATGAAAGCAATAAACCCAAGTTGTCCAACTGCAGATGTATTCTGAGTGGTCTTTGGTTGGAAGGCACAGGAAAATAAAAAAATAAAATATAAAACACTTTCAAGACTTAATTATATAATTCCATCTTACATATCAATATTTGTAGTCCTAGGAGGCAGTAATAAAAAGGATTTAAGCATCTCCATTTACTTAGAAAAAGGCTTTCAAATAGTCATCATGCCTTTCCATTTCAGCAAGCAGCACAAATACAACCACATTTCCTTTTTTTTTTTTTTTGGTTAAGTACAGAAAGAATTTTATAAACTTAGTATTTGGCTGGGCATGTTGGTGCATGTCTATAATACCAGCACCCATAAGGCCAAGGCAGGAGAACTGCCACAAATTCAAGGCCCACCTGGTCTACATAGTGAGACCATTTCAAAAGCCAAAAAAATAATCAATCAAAATTTTCTATGTCACTAAATCTTTTTTTTGAGCAAAATAACCTTTCCTTTGGAAAATTTTCTAGATCACTGGCACCACTGTTGTTTCGACACCTCCTCCCCTACAATGGGGACTGAACTCAGGAACTTGCAATCTTTCTGCCTCAGCCTTCTGAGTAAGCAGAATTACTGGTGTGTACCTTTGCCTGTCCTGTTAGTGACTTTATACTATGTGGACATAAAGAAAATGAAATTACAAAGTTATCTGGTTTCCTGTTTGCAAAGTTAAGAACTTTATATGATTTATTAAGAAACTACATTAATTTTTATAAGTCATATTCACTACACATAGAAATTTCAAAAAAGTTATTTTAAAGTGAATGTTTTACCTCACGAACACATTTTAGAAAAACTATCACATTTACATTCTTACTCACGCTTCATTAAGGGGTACAAAAATAAAATCCTTCTCAAAAATATCTACATGCCGGGTCCATGTTTTTACTCTCCCGTGTCGTTTTTGTTGTATTCTGTTAAGAAAGAAATACATTATAAGCTCCTGAATTGTCTTCATTATTTCACCTCACTTGCAGTGAGTTATAAATTAAGAAGATTCAGACACAAGCTTAGTGTCCCAGGTAGTTTAACAAGATGGAAAAAAAAAAATAGAGCACCTTAGATGAAATTAGCACAGAAATGCTCATCACTGAGTCTGGAGGGGAGATACTTGATTTCTACTACATTCCTTAGGCATTTCAGGGTGTTTGTTTTTTTGGGGGGGCGGGGGGCTGGATTTCTTTACCATACTTTTTAATTACTGCAGAATCGGTACTAGCAATACACCGAGAGGCGTATCATACACCATGACTTATGCTAACTAAGGAGAAGAGACCAGAAAAAGTAAACAATATCTATGGTAGATGAAGCAGGGTGATTATGAGCACTGGTCAAAAAAAATCAATGCCTATCAACAGCTCAAAGATATAAAATTAGAAACTGCTGAAATAATAGAAAATATTATTTATATCATGCACAGCAACCATCAATGCAAGACATTTAATGGTAGTCATAAGAAAATGTGTCAACCATTGTGCATATTTTGACCAATCACCAGCCAGTGTTAGAGCTATATTCTACTACTGTATGGAGAGACATTGTGTGACATGCAGCACAGTATTTCCTTAACTCATCCGAGAAGAATCATCCAAAAGAGCTTATTAAAAGTACAGATTCACAGGTTCCTCTAAAAAAAAAAAATCAGTCATTGTTGGAAAACACTGTTCTATTCTAAATATTAGAACTCTAACATTTATAAATTCCAGTTATTCTGGAGATTTTACAATAATATGAATTATACTAATTTAGCAAAAAAAAAAAAAAAAAGAAATAGAACTAAACAAAGCTGCCTTACATAGATACATTATTTCTTTAATTACATCTTAAGATTAAGGCAGTGGAACATGAATCTATGAAAACTGAAAATTAACCTTACATATTTGGTATGTTCCCTTCCTGGCTTTTTGAATTTAATACAGAAGCAAGTTAACCACAGAGATTGGTGGTTTTCTTTCAAATACTGTTGGCCCTTCCTGAAGCCACATCCATAAACTCAACTGAAAGAAAAATATTTGGTGGGGGGGCCTGCCATTTGTACTGAACATAAAGAGATTGTTTTCTTTGTTATTACTCTTGAAGAACACAATATAATGACTGTTTAATGCTATTTACATTGTATTCTGTGTAACCAGAGACAATTTAAGGCACACAAAGGATGTACATAGATTATGCCATTTTCTATCTAGAAACTGAGCATCTACAAATTTGGGTATCTATATGTGGGGTAGAGGAAATATGGAACCCACCACCCATGGATACTGAAGGATGACTGTTAAGTGATTGACTGATTGTTTTACTAAATTAATCTTTGTATTTGTTAAATATTTTCTGGGTCTGACTTACGACAGATTAGTTGTTTCATGATTTCTCCTCTCTCTCTGATTAAGGCGTTTGTAGAAAAAAGAACTGAATATATGAATTCTGTCAGCTTCTTCTTTCTTCAGTTTTTCAAGCACCAAGTATCTATTTTAAGCAAAAATAATTCCAATACAATGGTTATAACAGTTCACTTTATATTAAAATCAGTTAAGCAGTGGTGAAATGTTTATTTGGCTACAATAAATTTCTTTACAAATGAAAGAAGTTATTGACAGAAATTACTTCACATTCTTGACAATAATTCCAGATTACCTTTAGCCTAGGACACTGTCTGAATAAATTGTTTTCTATAATAACACACTAAGAACACAATATGTATGAGCTAGCTTTAAGTCCTGGGTAATACCATAAAAAAGATGAACTATACTGCTTTTGGAATCCAAACTAAAATGGCTACTTTGTAGGAATGAATTTGAGTAAGTACAGAAGTACAGTGACAATTCAAATAAAAACAACAATTGTTATGTTAAAAAAAACTGTACTTCATATATATTCATGTCTTTTAAATTGTTTTATAATTTGTTTTATAACTGTAACTGTATAATGTGAATAGCTTCCTGAAAACATGATAAGCAAGTAATAAAATCTCTAGTGTAAGGTAAAAAGTACAGACTGTTTCTCTATCAAATAGAAGAAATAAAACAAAATACATGACTTCAGGTATATGTATGTATGTATTCAAAAACAAAACAAATATAAATACTGAACAAAATATACACTTACCGACAGGAAGATTACCAAAGATTATGACAGAAATTATGTAATTACAGAAAGGTAAATTCTCTAAGATATAAACATGTATGTACCTAACAAGAGTTTCAAAATACATTGGACAAACTGATACAGATTTGAAAGGAAAAAAATTCACAATTATAGTTGTAGACTTCAACAACACTTCTCAATAACTGAAAGACAAACTGAACTGGCCTAATTGATGTTCATGGAACATTCTTTCAACAGCAATGTTGTTCTACATGTTCACTATGGGTTTTTTAGTACCTGGCTTGTCAAAGTAGTACAGTATATATCCAGATTAAGATAAAATATTTAAAAATTATGGTAAAAACATAACACCTTAAACACTGTTATACAGAAATTTATCATCCTAAACACTGTTATACCAAAGATTCCTAGAACATTTTTATTTTGTAGATGTATAAATTCATAGACTTCCTTTTCCTGTCTCTCACTCTCTGGCAATCACCATTTCTACCTTGTGTTTTTATGAATTTGACTAATCTCATATTTGTGAAACCATACATCATTTGTTTTTTCAAATTTATTCACTTAGTGCATGACCTCATAGTTCATATCCAGGTTACTATAACATATGACAAGATTTCCTTCCCTTATAAGAAAAATATTCTACTATATGTACATAAAGTACCATATTTTGCTTATTTATACAACAACGGACACTAGAAGTTTTTACTTTTTAGCTATTTTGAATGGTGCTGTTATGAACATGGGTATGCAAATATTTTCAAGACCCTACTTTTCCTTCTTTTGAATATTTATAGAGCAGTGAGATTGCTGGATCATGTGGCAATTCTATTTTCAATTTTCTGAGGAACATCTATATTGTGTTTTATAGTGCGGTTGCATTTCATATTCCTACTAATGCTTTTTTTTTTTTTGATAGTAGCCATCCCAATGGCATGCAGTGATACCAAGTTATGGTTTTGGTTTATATCTCTGATGACTAGTCACGCTGGTCATCTTGTCATGTTCTTTTTGGTCATTTAGGCGAAACACAGTTTTGTGTATGTATGTGTGTGTGTGTGTGCGCGCGCGTGTGTGTGGAATGGGGATGAACCCAGGGCCTAACATAATAGGAGAGTGCTCGAATTACAGCCTCAATCCCAAATATCACCTTTTGATTTACCAATCAAGAGATGAACAGCTGTCTTTGAAAATGTGCTTGAAAGTATGTCAGATTTCAAAGAGTCTTTTAAAGTTAGGCACTTGAAATCTAGGGCAATTTCTTGTGTTGGCGAGTACATGATACATTTTATTTCACTGAAACATACTCCATTACTAACATTACATCTTCAAAAGGAAAAAAAATACCCTTGAAAAATGAGTATAGTTAACCTAAGTAGGAATATATGACTTCCTGATATTAAGCAAATTCTATTGGGTATAGTGACAGTGAGTTCCATTGTATCCTGATTTTTTTTTCTAGTTGTCCTATTTCAACTGTTAAAAGAGTAAATAATATCTATGGATTAATCTTTTTTCATTTCAAGCCTACCAGTTTTTGTTTTACATATTTTACAGCTCTAAGTCTACCAGTTTCTGCTTTGCATATTTATCTCTCTACTGTGTGATATACATAAATGTAGGATTGCTGTTTTTTTCTGTGTCACTTCTTTATTATTAATGCCTCCTTGCCCTTTCCTGGTACTTTGCTTAGATGTTTACTTACCCAATAGGTTTTTGTTTTGCTCTTTTTGAGACAGGGTTTCACTACGCAGTTCAGGCTAGCCTCGAATTCACAGCAATCTTCCTGCCTCAACCTCCAAAGTGCTGGGATTACAGGCCTACAATCACCATGCCTGGCCTATTCTTGCATTTTTAAAAGTAATGTTTGCATAATTTGACTTTTTCAAACCTGTTCCTTTCAGCCTACAGATATCATTATATCTGAAGTGAGTTTTTTTGTGGGCAGAACACTGAGCCTTTCCTGTGTTCAGCCACTCTGCTTCTGAGCCCACCTACTTAAGTTTTTGTTTCAGCTTTTGTATTTTTAGTTTTAAAACTGTCACTATTTATTTTTTCATGCTTTGTTTTGTAAGTAGTCATAGTGTTCATTAAGGCATTTTTATGATGACTACTTTAAAATTTTTTTCTGACAGTATATATATATGTTGGCTCCTAGGTGTTGATGTTTACTGTCTTTTAATTTGAGATCTTTTCTGATTAAAAAAAAAAGTGACTTTTCAATTAAAATCTGGACATCTTGAATATTAAGATTCTGAATCTATGTTCTGGCAGCTTCCTCTGGCACTACACTCCAGTGGGTGAAAGTGGGTATCAGGATGCTACAGATGGCCAATTGATAGGTAGCACAATAGAAAGCCTCTCCGAGAAAAACAACTCAGATGCTAGAATTTAACACCTTGAAGAAGACCAGACAAAAGGAGAGGAATTCTCATGACCCAGGAAGAAACTGAGAAAAAAGAAAGCTTAAAAAAAAAAAAAAAGAAGTGTGGATGGAGGTCTGGAGCTGGATACACTCCTATTGCTGTACTGGGAGCATCTTAGAGTCTGGCAACTCACGATCAAGCTGAGATCACATCCCCGCCGAGAGTGGGGACTGGTGAGCTCGGGACCCTTGGCAGGAGGAGGCGCTGCAAGAGAGTGGAAATGGCCACCAAGCTGCACAGACTTTGGTGAGTGCTGTGAACTGGGTTCCCCAGAGTGGGATAAACAGCTAGACAACATATCGGATTTGGGCAGACCAGGCCTGAATCGACAACTGAAGCAGCTTCAGTCAGTGGCTCCTGGCCCAAAGTGGACTGGTGGGATCTGCTTGGGCTGGGCCATGCCCCTGGTCAGGACCCAACAGCCAGGGACAAGGTTGTCCCAAACCTATGACATCTGCAGAGCACATACTGACATGCTAAAGACACTCACTGGCTTAGAGGGGAGGGGTTGGCCCACATCGCCCCTGTGTGCACCTCACAGAGCAACAACAGGCTGGAGAGAGCAGCAGTCCCCTAGCCAGTACACTTCAGAAAAACTGTAAGCAATATGAAAGGATCCTGAGTCCTCTGCCATTTGCCTGTCTGAAACAAATCAGAAACATGACAAGACAAAGAAATAGCAAAAAGCCTCCAACCACTGACCCATGGAGCATAAGTCCAGGAAAGGTGAATGCAGAGGAGATTGAGGGCAGCAAACATGCAATATCTGACACAGTCTCATCGGAAATAAAGAAATACTTCTGTGACCTCACTGACGAATTTAAATCTGAAATTTAAATTCAGGTGAAGCAAGATATAAGAAGATTAATAAAAGAAATGCTGGGCATTCCTCAAGAAAACACAATGGAAGAATGGAGGAACCCAGAGAAAGGAGAGAAGCCTTTGATGAAGAATATAAACAAAATCTAGAATACATGAAACAGATCCAAAGAAAATATCAGGAAATTAAAAACTCCATTGAAAGCTGGCGAAATTTCTTAACAAAAACTAAAGACAGACTTTCAAAACTCGAGGATACATTTGCAATTGAAAAAAGATATGCTTTCGTATGTATGATACGAAAGGAAGGAACTCTTAAAAATAAGAAGGAACCAGGAAGTAAAGATACAAAGGATAGAAGACAACAAGAGGATTTATAACTTAAGAATAAAAAAATGTGAACAAAGAAACAGGGACAAATACAAATGAAATAAAAAGGCTAGTCACAGAAATAATTAAGGAAAACTTCCCAAGCATAGGAAATGGAAGTGATGTTCAGATACATGAAGCATACAGAACTCAGCTACAACCAAAACAGATCTACATCCAGACATATAATAATAAGGATCCCAGAAATCCTTCACAAGAACAGAATATTAAAAGCAGTCAGAGAAAAGAAACAGATTACCTATAAAGGAAAACTCATCAAAATCACAGCAGACTTCTTGATGCAAACTATCAAATCAAGAAGAGCTTGGAGTGAAATATTCCAAGTCCTGAAAGAAAATAACCTCTAACCCAGAATGAGGTGCCCTGCAAAACTGTCTCTCAAAATTAATGGAGACAAGATATTTCCATGACAAAGAGGAACTGGGGGAGTTCATGACCACCAATCCAACCTTGCAAAGAATACTGAAGGACATTTTAGAGAGAGAGAAGAAAATCACCAGGATTCCAGGAACAATGGCAGAAAGGCCTCAATGAAAGGGGCAGACAGTGCAATGAAGGAGAAAAGTAAACAACTAAGACAGAAAAATAGCATAGCAGGGATGAGGCAGAGAAGATTGGCTATATCGCTGTTTTGTCTTGACTGATTTATTTGAATCTGGTATGCTTGAGAGTATCAAGTCTGAGAGCAGAGGCAATTACTCTGAAGATGACAAGGTTCAATAGGATACTCATTCTGGTTTGATTATTAACTGCCTTTGAAGTCCTATTATGTCTCCAATGTTTGTTTTTTGTTAATAGTGCTTTGTACTGCTATGTTTAATTATACTATGCCTGATGATATAGACAATTTTATTGAAAACAAGAGACATCAGTAACTACTGTAGATCACCTAGTATTGTGATTTTATATGTCCTTTTCATTTTATGTTTCTCTAGGAATTTGTATTGTTGACTTGCTTTGATTTGTTTTTCCCTCTGATACAGAAAGACTAGGTATACATGTAGAGACTTATACCTGCGTAGAACTTCTAAACAGTTTACAAGAATTGATTATAATTATTGTAAAAAAAAAAAAAAGAGGAAAAGAAAGTATTCTAAAGGATATAACTGCATGTTTGGGTGTATAGGATTGATGGCCATATTACTATGTTTTTGTTGGATAGATGAATAGAAAATATATTAACAGATATGTTAATATATTAACAAAAGTGCACTGTTTGAATGTGTACTTTGTGTATGTGCTGCCGAAGCAAGCAATGAATGTCCACTTTGTAGGCTTTACTTTTGTAACTTGAACAACTACTTCTAACAGGAAAATGTGTAATTATCAACTAGTGATTTCTTACTAGTTTTTTGTTTTGAAATTATGTATCATTTCTACCCTCTGTTTCATTTTTCTTAAAAAAAAAAAAAGAAAAAAAAAAAGAAAGTGGGTGTCATCTCATTAGGCAACAGTGGAAGTCCAAATATCTAAGAAGCACCTTGTTATTGTTGGCTGGGTGGCTCTTGAACAGGTCTCCACTGAAGGTCAAGGTGACTTGTTACCACAAAGGACTATTTCTCCACTTGACTTTTATTAGCTTATAGTAGCTATGACTTCACAATTATTATTAGCTCTTATTTGCCTTTGACCTCTACTGTACTATATATATCCTCCATCAAAGCTCATACTTTCCTCTCAATTTGTTTGTCACGTTGGACATTTCCTTTCTTTCTGTTCTGTTCTTGAGACGGTCTCACTACGCAGTTCAGGTTAACTGGCCTTCAGCTCACTTTGTAGCCCAGGCTGGTCTCGAATTTGCAACATTCTTTCTGCCTCAGCCTCCTGAGTACTGGGATTACAGGCATGTGTCACTATGCTTGGCTTCATGAGTCTTTTAAATTCCTCCACTGTATCTTAAAATTTACTCTAACATCTGTGCTTGCAGTTCTTTTTCTATATCCCTACCTATACAATTTCATTCTTATAATTCTATTCTTATAATTAAATTACAAAATAAAACTCAACCAACCTCTAGCTGTGTCTAATCTCTGGCCTGCTTTTTTCTTCCCTTTTGTTTAAATGCTACGATTTAAAAAATTTTTTTAAAGGTGTTTTGTTACACATATGCTTTTAACTATATAATGGATTTTACTTGGGGCCTAAGATAATTTCTTTCACTGAAAAAGGAGAAAAAAAAGGGCAACCTACCAGGTGGTCATAGCTGCTTAAACTATATATTCAATGGCATATGCAAACAGTCTCTCTCTAACAAAATATTTAAAATGGAATTTATCACTTCCCTACCTCAGTCTGTGCTGGTTCTGCACTAACTGCTTTAGTTAGTTCATCTCAACATTTTTTTTTTTAGCATGTCTTATTAGCCAGAAAATTCAAGAGTTATCTAACATGCATATTTCTTAATATTCATTTTACCAGTTCAGGAGTTCTGCTAATGCTATATGCCACACAACTCTTACTCATAAAACATCTTACCATTCTTCTTCACTTCAAGAAAAATGTTAACTGGGCTTCTTCAATCACCTTAATTGAATTTCCTAAAATGACAGCTTGTCTAGACTTCCAGAAAGTACATGCTTATAAAAATAGTCTTAAGGAAATTCAACTATAATTATCACTTTTTGATTACAACTTCACTCTGCTTTCTCCCAGAGATAAAAATTATTAGTATAAAAATCAACTCATCAGGTTTCCACAACATTTTAAATATTTTATGAAATACACTGAAACAAATTAGAAAATCAGATGGCAATTGAGTGTCCTGATGCTATATTCTGTTTTGTTTCATACACAGACCCATTTAATAAACACAAACCAGTAAATGCAAAATAAGCTTCTATTCTAGAAAAACTTTTTGTTAAGCATTTTCCCTATACCTGACATGCATTATCTCATTTAATTTTTACAATATTTTCATATACTATTTTCACTTTTAAAATGTGTAAATAGGTATGGACAAATTAATTTACCAGATGTCACACAGTAAGTCACAATGATGAAATTTAAAATCCAAATAATGTAAACTTTAGAAAACAAAAGTATATGTTTGAATGTTAAAGATTTTTATAAAGATTTGTTACAATGTCAGTAGAAAATTAACTTACTTCAAGTAAAAGTCTATAATAACATCGTTTAAAAACTCTCCTTCACTCAGACAGTGTAGGTCCTCATTAGTAACAGAGATGCCCCCCTTAGCAGGAGGTGGTGGATACACTATCAATCTGTAATTTTAAGAAAAGGCAAATAAATAAAGGTTTATGTATCCACATAGAAAACAGACAAAATTTTAAAGCATCGCAAAAGTAAAAAAAATTCTCTTACTTTTCTACAGGCCCAATGAAGATGGTATGGCTTTCTCCAGATTCTTCCTCATCATCAAAAAACTGGAATTCTTGTTTGTTTCTAAGTTGTATTTTAGATTCAAAGGACATCTGGTGAAGGAAATTAAAGTACCAATTCACAAGATTAGAAAGATGTTCCATAAAAAGATCAAGGGCAAAGCATAGAAAGCTTTTAATTAGAATTTAAAAATATGAATCTAGCAAAGGATGCATGATATTTAACAATTAAAAATGACAAAAAGGCAGGATTAACACCCACATTCTATAGTTTTTAAAGGACATTCTCCCAAAATATGTTAATAATGGTCTTTCAGTGTGTCTTACTGCTGTGAGTCCTCAAATTAGATTTTGTTAGCAAGATTCAAGGAACCTTTAAAAAACCAAAGCAATATTATTTTTCTAGCAGTAGAGGGCTACCTAAATTCAGTTACTCCATGGGATGTGGGGGCACAGGACACTGTCTACTGGGTTTCGATCCTCTATGGAGCTAAATTAAACAGAGGGTCCTTACAAGGAAAAGCCTTCTATTGAAATCTGAATCCATCCCAGATGACTTGAGGGTTCTGCTGGTCTTTTCTTCTTCTGGCATTATCTTCTGCCTATAACTCTGCAAAAGGAGAACGAACTAGTTCTGTTGCTCCTTCTGCTCTTTTCCCCAACCCGCTAACTCTATGAGGCCTTGTTCAACTTCCACAATTGTGCCTTACATAGTCACATTTCTAATTGTAATCTAGGCTGAGATTTACTCCCAATAAATTAAGTTAGCAACATTCAGTAGCTCTAGTATATTGTCACCTTTGTTTCACATGATTTCCAAGTTCCTTAACTATTTGAGTAAATGCTATATAGTTGGATACATATTTTGACAATCAAATTCAAATGATAAAATTTTTAGTTCCAAAGTTTTCAACTCTGGACCCATGTTAACTATAAATGTATAATATCACCCACAAGTGACTAAAATCCATGTAAATCTAAGACATGGGGCAACAATCTGAATATGGAAGCACATATATATATATGTATATTGTGAGTGGAGTGTAAATTAAAAGGGATGAGAGAAAAAGAAGAAAAAGGTAAGAACAGACTGTGAAGAGAAACTAAACCTGCTTCTCAGATCTATTCATCTTTTTTTTTTTTTAATCTGGGGATACAATCCAGGGGAATTCTAACACTGGGTTACCTCCCCAGTCCTTTTGAGACAGGGCCTTACTAAGTTGACCTAAACTTGCAATCTTTCCTCACTCTCCTCAAGTGCTGGGATAAATGACCAAGCTACTGAGCTTGGCTATCATTAATGTTTTGATACAAGACAGTTTACATCATGTATAAAACCAAATTCTGAAATGGAATTTTAAAAAAATTAAAATGAGCAACACTATAATAAAAGCATTTCTCTTTTAAATAATCCATTATTTGAAATTATTTTTAAAAACTTAAACATAATTACAATTTTAACTTTGTTTTCTTTTTGCATACAACTTCCTTTGATGCTTTCTTCATAGTTTCTTGTACAAGCAACAAGTCTGCTATTGGCTTCTTCAAAGAGAATTTTTCCAAAAAAATTGGAAACATTATTCTTTGTACCAATGTTATTAATGATGTTCTCAAATATCATGTTTGTTTGTGGATCTAGGCTATTTTGGAAAATTAAAATGATGTACTGTTCTTCCGAATCTGTAAAGAAATAAAACTAAAATAAGTACATAAAGAATTCACAGCTAATTTCCAAGATCAGAAGTCCTGGAAAAAATATCCAAAACAACATCTGGCATATCATAGATACAAGATAAATAACAGGATAAAAGAAAAATAAGTGTTACCTGACAATGTCACCTAAATTATAAAAATACAAAAAAAATACAGATATTCAAGAATAAATCTATTCATTGATGTAAGTAATGCTTATTGAAAAGGCTCTACAGCTATTTATAACCTTAAATATGTAATCATTTTTCTCAAATTCAAACAGGAAATTTGCCAAGTGAATTAGTAATATCTCTATGGAATGTAACTGCAAATCTGCTATTCACAAATGTACAGACTTTTGCAGGTTTAATAATAGTATTCACACGTCATTAAGCTGAAACAGCAATTACTGCTGACACGTATTTTGTAAGCAGTTGTGCTGTATGACATACTTCATAGATTAAGGGAAACAAACTGGAGAAATACATTTATGTATTATAAAAGACAAAGATTCTATGAACCTGGAAAATTTTTAAGCCTCATTTTAAGGATTCCAGATTTATATGGATGGCTTATAATTAACATTCCTTCAAGTTAAAGAAACTGTCTTTACTCAGATGTCACAGTGTTAAAGAGTAAAGATTTTTGAGTTGCAATCCATTTTGAAAACTAAGTGGGTAAACTTGAATTTTACCTTTAGTTTTCCACTTTCTGTAGGTATGTCTTCATCTAAAAAATGAAAGCAGTATTTCTATTTTGCAAGGTAGTTGCAATATATTCTAATAAATGAAGTGTGACTTGAGAACTACTGCTTCAACATATGCTCTAAAATACATATGCAGGCAATTTTTAGACTGTGGGTAGAGAGAAGGCCACATCAGGAAGGAAGCTCAGTCTGGGAACCAGCAACAAGTGCAGACTGCCACTGGACTGGAACAGACAGACCCCAGCCTCTCCCTGTGTGAGTCAGCACCATTCAATGATTGGGGGAAGAGAGAAGGACACACCAGGAAACAAGCCCAGCTTAGGAACCAGCAACATGTGTGGGTCGCTGGGCCTAATAGCCAGACCCCAGCCTCTTCTGGTGTGAATGGCAAACAAGAAGTACCAATCTCTGCCACCCTCCCACCCTCCGCTATAAGTGACTGGCTTGTCCAGGGAACACAGGCTGTGATAATAGCTATGGAGGTGAAATACAATTGGATGTCTGTGATGCTTTGGTGTTTCACTGACTTTTCAGATCTAGGGCCAGTGGTCTGATCATAGGTTCAGAGGATAGCCTTTTGCAATGTAGCATCTAGGAGAGATCTCCTTCTGAGGGTTGCAGCTGTTGTTGATTCCCCATGGTCTTGTTTTGGAATCCTATATCATTTCCATTGTTTTATTGGGTTGGGTTTTATTTTCTTTTGTTTTGATTATGTCAAATCCAATGGCAGGAGCAGTTATTTGAAAGATATTGAAGAAATATCTTTTTAAAGAAATATTATGGTACCAATTTGGATTTACTATTGGTTTGTTCTGATATCCTTTATTGCATCCATTGTTTTGTTTTTATTGTTTCTATTCTCTTCTGTTTGATTTTTTACTATGTCTGAAGTTATCTGCAGCTATTTTTGAAGACATCAAGAGGCATTATGGTAACTATTGTTGATTTTGTAATGTTTTGAAGTCCTGTATCTCTTACACTGGTTTGTTTTGACTGATTTTAAAACAGAATAAGACCAATCAATCAATCAATCAATCAAATAAAATACATATGCAGTCATGCTGCCCCGGACTGTGTCAACTTCCTGGTACATTCACATTCTTACTATTCAACAAATATGTGTTATCATATTACCACCTGTTGTACATAACTTACCTGTTAACTTATTTATTCCTTTACAATCATTCCATACTTTATCTTCCTTATTCGTTTGCAGTTGCATGCTCAGCTTTTGATAAATTGTTGGTATCGTCTGAAGAAACACTACTGGTAATTTTCGGACATTACACCATTCACATTTAGTTAGATCAGAGGTATTTAAAATAATCTCTACAGGATCACTTTCTGGTTCTGGAGGGAAAATAAATGTAAATGTAAAAAGAATAAATTCTTAAAGGGCAGAATCATGTGTGGAGGAAATACAAGTTTAGTGATTTATTATGATGCTTTGTAAATAACTTATAAACATATTAAAGAAGCTTCCAGCCAGGTATGGTGGCCCATGCCTGTAACACCAGTACCTAGGAGGTTGTGGCCAAAAGACTCCCTTGAGTTTAAGGCCAGACTGGACTACACAGGAAGAAAACAAAACAAATGAAAGAAGCTTCTATTTTTTTTCTAAATAAAAAGGTGCTAAAGCAAATTAGGCTTTGCTATGTTTCAAAATGAAATTATACCAAGATTATGCTTTTTGCTAAGAAGATACATGTAAAACTAATTATCTTAATGGATTTTGTAAGTATCTTTTAATCTTTTATTCCTGTAAATTGATTCAGAGTAAACAAAGGTTTAGGGAATAAACATATAAAATATAGCTTACCATCCAGATGTATCTTGATAAAATCTACAGAGAACTATAAAAAATTAAGATAAATTAGTACTAATCATACACTTATGAAAAATTTGTTACACATATTTTAATATAGGTGCCTTAAATCTACAGCCATTTTCTATATGCTTAACATTAAGATGAAAACTTACACTACAAAATTATCTATCAGAAAATAAAGCTTCAATTTTTAAAAGTACTTTATTACATTACTAGTTTATCTCTAGGGAAGTTAACATATTATTACAAGGAATACTTGGATACAGTTTTTTTTGCCTAGATTCATTTTGCCACATTTACCACATCATTCTTTATACACATTTATCACTCTTTTAACACATATTCCTTTGCCTTTCACCAAGCAAGAAACATACATCATAATAATTAATTTCCAAATACTTTAGCATGTATTTCTGAAGAATAAGGACCTTCTTCTATGCAACCAAAACATTATTAACACATTTAAGAAATCAAGACTAACTTTATTCAATAAAGTTTGTGCTTAAATTTCCAAAACCACTCAGAACTGGCTTGTACTTTTAACTCTTTCCCAATTCATGATTTTGTCAAGGCTGTATTACAGTTATTTCTCTTGTTCATTCCGCTCTATAGTAGATATCTGCCTCTCCTCTGTTTTTCATGACCTGATCTTTTAAGAATTCCAGGCATAATTCTACAAAACATTCAACATCCTGGACCTGTGCTTCCCAATTTAAAAGTTTAAGCCATACATTTCCACCAAATATAACACACAGGGGATGTGCTGAAACTTTCCCCAAAGAAAGTATATCATCAGAAGGCACATGTTGTCTGACTTAATCAGCTGAGCAAGGCAGTAACTGCTAGGTTCTTACACTGTAAAGATATATTTCCCCTTTGTAATTAACTAGTAAAAAGAGAGACACTTGAAAGCAAATATCCTGTTCCCAAATAGTCTTTAACACAATGGTATTAGCATCTGTTGAAAATCTTTGCCAAATTCAGTTATTACTGGTGATTAAAAAATGGTAATTTTCTAATTATTTCAATGTAAGGAAGACTTAACATTAAGCCTGATATAATCTGAATAATCATGTTTTATGTTTACAGAATGGAACCAAGTACTTTGACATGCATTTTAAATATAAAATTGATTAATACAGAGAAGTAAGATATATGAAAATTATATACAGTTTGAGTGTTTCTTATCCAAAATGCTTGGGACCATAAATGTTTAAGACTTCTGAAGTTTTCAAATTTTGAAATATTTGCCTTGGCTTCACTGAACTTCACTAATGTGAAAATTTGAAATTCTAGGTGTTCCAAATTTCAAAGCTTTACTTTTGTGCTACTAGACACTGAAACCAGCTAATGCACAAGTTCTAAAATTGAATATACTTTAGATCCAATCCAACTTAAAAAAAAAAAAAAGTGGGGTCTCACTATTTGCTCTGGCTGGTCCTATAGTTCTGTTTCAGTCTTTCTGAGTTAGAAATACAGGCATATTACCCCATGCTCTCCACTCCACAACTCAGTGTCACTTGAGCATGGATTTTTCAATTAGTGATTACTTAACTTGTATACTATGATACTAATGGTAAAACCTAACTAGATATATAGAATAGTCACCATAATATCCCTTGAATAATTGGAAAATTTTCATAATGTAAAAAACAAAACAAGAAACTATAAATTTGTTAATAACTATACCAATCACCAAGTCTAGAATGCTATTCAACATATTTTTTAAAGATTTCTCTGAAAGTAACATGTTAATTGAAACAATATAAAAAGAATGAAGATGTGCTATGTGCAACATCAATTCCCTATGATGAGTGTAATCATTATGTACTGCAAACACATACTAATGGAAAAAAATAAAAGCAAGTAACAGATTCACTGGTTTCACTGGAAAGTAACACATTATATGGATAATAGAACATGGCTGTAATCCCAGCTCAGAAGACTAAAGCAGGAGGGACTGAAAGGCTGAGGCATACACAGCATACACAGAAGCTAAAATTGTATGCTTAAGAAAAACGTTAGATGACTGAAAAAATAACAATAAAGATGAAATATATTAAGTGATGACATAAAATATGTGAATAAAATTGTTATAGGAAATAAAGGAATTTAAATAGAGTGTTTTATCTGGGCATAGTGGTACACACCTATAATCATAGCACTCTGGGAGGCTGAGGCTGGAGGATTGCAAGCTTGAGTCCAGCCTTGGTAAAGTCTATATTAAAATAAATGATAGCAGAGCATGGTGGTATATGCCTGTAATCCCAGCAAATAGGAGGCTAACGCAGGAAGGTCGTGGCAAGTTTGAGACCAGCTTGAGCTACAAAATGAGTTCAAGGCTAGCATGAACTGCATAGTGAGACCTTGTCTCAAAAAGACCAAAATAAATGATAAAGTGTTAGGTGTATGGCCCTGGATTTAATCCCTAGTACTACCTCCCCCAAAAGTCTTAGTATTTATGTCATTTAAAATTTGTGTGTATTAATACTATTATTACAAGTAAATATTGGGCCATACAGCAAAACCCAATATTTTAAAATTAAACTGATTGCCAGGGATCTAGCTCAGCGGCATAAGCACCTGCCAGGCAGTGCGAGGTTGTGAGTTTGATCCCTGGTATCAAAAAAACAAAAGACAAAAAAAACCCTGATTTTAGATTTTATTCTTTCAATGGAAAAACAAAAAGAATTTCATAGTTTGGCATATGGGATATTCTCAGTAATGTAACCTGTTTTACTTTAAATTGGCATTTCTAGATACTGTCTACTGCTGATTAGATGAAATTCAAATCATACTCAGTAATAAAATATATCCTCTCAATTGTACCTTCTATAGAATTGACAGATCCAATATACTTCAATGGAAGATGTTGAGCCCAGCATTTAGCTCAGTGGCCTAAGCGCCTGTCTGGCAAGCACAAGGTCCTAAGTTCAATCCCCAGTACAAAAAGAAAAAAAAAGAAAAAAAAAAAATCAATGGAAGATGTCTTTTGGAAAAGTCCTATGCTACAAAAACTAATCCCACATACCAAATTTTCTACACTGCATTTTTTGGCTGAGATATTTTGCTTATTTAGCACTTTAATTTTAAAAAGTATATCAGCACATTTTATATTATACATATTACCTTTTTGGGATTAAATTTATTAAGTTTTACTTCACTGTATCATATATAATCTAACCTGTTTAAGGAAAAAAAATCATCTAATTATTAATGTATTCTTGAAAGCTTTGAAACTAAAAGCTATCCATAGCTACTTTCATTAAAATTGTGAAACATCAACAAAATTTTGTCATATAGAAGAGTGATAATAGTGTTAATAAAAGGGAAAGTCATAAAAACTAGAGTACTCCAGAGAATTTTTGAAGTATAAAGTGACATAAAATCACAATTTTATCAAATGACAAAACTCAGAAAGATAATTTGTAGAATGAAAATTTGTAACGAAACACAAATCTCACCAATCACTGAAAAACAATGTTACAATATTATTAGGCAATAAATGGTAGGGTATATGTGTCATTTGCTTTATATCTCTGGGATACTTTTGAAATTTTCTAATTTTTAAATTGTGATAAACTTGAGTTTTCGGTGGGAACAAAAAATGCTGATGCCCCCCAGACCTTTGCTCTGCTAAGAAATTATATTCATATTTCATTTGCTTCTATAAATTAACCTGTAAAATTGCATCTGTCTGGCAAGTGCAAGGTCCCAAGTTTGATTCCTGGTATTCAAAAAAAAAAAAAAAAAGAGGATGGAAAACATAGTAAAGGGCACCAAATTAAGGCTTTACAGAATAAGCACAGTTTTAAGAGGATCAATCTACCAACAATGTTTTGAATTCATTAGAAAGCCGAAAACATGAAGGATAGGGGTTAAAGAGACATTAAAATTTCAAATATAAAACACTTAGATGGGATTAGTGGCAGTAAAGAAGTAAGTAGGTAGACATGTATGACAGGTAAAATAAAGGCACTATAGAAAACCTTTAGGTGCTGTAGACACTGAGCTAATGCAAAAAGCATGATGCTTCTTGGAGGCCTCTTGGATGTCCAGTGTAGTCTAATAACCTATTTTCTAGAAGTCTTAATGGAACTATACATTTTCAGCAGAACTCAAAAGTTTTTGGATTATTCTTCTTTTACTACTGTTCTTCAATTCTTTTCATAAACTGAGATGGCATGAGAATAAAATACACTGAAAGTTTTCATAACTGATTACAAGCTATGTGTCTTCCTATAGTAAACCTGTCTCTACTTCAAACATTTTAAGTTTTAATCTATTAATTTTTAATGACTATTCTTAGAGCAATTTCGAATCTTGCAATCAATTTAGTATTTGATTAACTTAAATTGACAAAATTTAAATATTACAAATTAGACTTGCCAGTGGAAATATGAACCTTATGATTAGCACAATGAACAGAATATACTTACAATTACAGGCTCTATTAATAGTCGAAACAGTGTTCCTACTCGTATACTTCGACAGCTTAAAATGACACTTTCAAAGGGACTTGGGCATCTTAAAGATACAGGATCAATTAAAGTTTCTTGAGAATTAATTTTACGACGTTTTAGAGGTGTGGTGATAATAGGATTGCCAAACTGAAAAAGAAAACTTTCATTTAATAAGTCATCATAACAAGGCTACACAGTTAATGCACAATACAACAGATACACAAACAAGGTCCCACATAAGAAATGTAAATTACAACACAGGGTTTGTTTTCCTTCAAGAATGCTAAACGAAACAGAAATTTGTGGTTTTAAAATGAAAGTCAACTCCATCTGTTTTGTTTAATATTATACTTTAGTATTTTTTTAATAGTATACTTCAGTTATTATATGAAATTCAAGCAATAACACTGCAGTTGGATATAATATTCCAGAAATCAGACACCTTTGGTTCAAATCACAGCCAAACTACCTTTTAATGATCTGAACTGATAAAATTCAGTAAAAACTTAAGTTTCACTTTCCTAAAATGAAAAATACAAAGGACAAAGATTATACACATATTAGCCGTTTTACAAGTTTGGCTTTGCAAAGGGTTTTATGCACAGTAAAATGCTGGATAAAAGCAAGTGATAGCTACAGTGGTAGTACTTAAAGGAAATCATCAACACTTTGCAAAACAAGCAATTACAAAAATGCATTACAAAAGGATTCTTTATATATTTTAAGTTACTTGATCTGTTGAAGTATGAATGTGTAGTTATTTCCAAAAGCAAATTAATTATACAAATTAATTTGATTCTGTAACTTTAATGAAAAACAATTTTATTGCAGGCTGAGATATTTTATCTAAAATGAGTGGAATTAGAAGTATTTCAGATTTTGGGATTTTTTTTGGATTTTGGAATATGTGTGGAATACCTCTAATCCCAAATGCAAAATTCAAAATCTTAGAGCATCATGTCAACACTCACAAAGTATCAGAATCAGCACATTTCAGATTTTGGATTTCTGAATTAGGGAAAATTGAATATCCACATATAGAACGAAATTAGATCCGTATCTTTCACCATTTACATGAAACAATTCAAAATTGATTAAAAAACTAAAATGTAATATCTGGAATTATGAAATTAGCAGAAAGAAACATAGGGGGAATACTTTAGAACGTTGAAACTGACAAGGATTTAAAAAACATGGACCCCAAAACACAGAAAACAGGCAAAAAAAAAAAAAAAGAGAAGGGAATTAAATCAAACTAAAAAGCTTCCATATAGGAAAGAAAACACGAAAAACCTATTAATCGCAAAGATAATATACAGGACAAAATATCTGCAATGCATACAACTAAAAAGAATTCATATTAAAATATACAAGACAGGCAATCAACTCAATAGCATGAAACAAACAAACTCAAATACAACTCAAATACTGGGCAATTGACTGTTAAACAGAGATTTATCAAAAGAAGACACACAAATGATCAATAGGTACATGAAAAATTGCTCAACATCACTAGCAGAAAAATTCAAATCAAAACTACAGTGAGATCCCACTTCATTCCAATAAGGCTAGTGTCAAAAAGATCTAAGGAAAACAAGGGCAAGAATATGGAGAAAAAGGAACCTTTGTATACTGTTGATAAAAATATAAATCACAGTCATACTGGAAACAGTATGGAGGTCCCTCATAAAGTTAAAAATAGATCTACTAAATGAACAATCCCCAAACTGAAATGAATATATCCAAAGAAAATGAATTCAGTTTGCTGAAGAACAAACATCCGAATACTCATGTTTAATGCAGCACTATTTACAATAGTCAAAAAATGGAAACAACTCAAGGGTCCACCAACTGCTGAATAGATAAAGAAAATGCAGTATGTACATGCATGCAATGCAGTATTATTCAGCCATAAAAAAGAATAAAATTCTGTCATTTATGAAAATATGGAACTGGAGACCATCATGTTAATAGGCCAGGTGATGAAAGACAAGTACCAGACAACCTCTCTCATACATGGAACCTAAAAATGTTGATCTCATAAAAGATGAAAATGGAATGGTGGCCACCAGGGACTGAAGAGTATGGCATAGGGATGAATGGGTCATTTGAGTAGTAGTAAAAATAAGTTCTGGTATGCTACCAGATAACAGGACGACTTTTTTTTTTTTTTTGTACTGGGGATCAAACTCAGGACCACACACTTACAAGGCAGGCGCTTACACCACGGAACTAAATCCCCAGCCCCTACAGGGCGATGCATGATGATGATGATGATAATGTATAGTACATTTCAATTAGTAGGAAAGCTTTTCAAAGTTTTGGCCATAAAGCAATGTTAAATGTTTGGGGAGATAGGTATGTTAACCTGACTTAAACATTACACAAGGCATTATGTGCATTGACACATTACATGGTACTCCATAATTGTGCATAATTTTTGTTTCACATGAGTTTAAAAAATTAAAATATAAGCAAATGTGATTCTATATATCTGATTTAAAACTCTTTTTCCTAATAGTCTGCACGAATATTTCCCCAAATTATTTGTAGAAACTTAATAAAAAAAGGTTTTAAATTGTTGGGTTTTGCTTGTTTTTGGTTTAGTTCCCACTCTTCCCAAGAGATCTATTTGGCTGACTAATAAAACAGATTAATTTTAAAGTGACCCAGCTGAGCTGGGTGTGGTGATGCATGGCTCTAATCCCAGCACTCTGGAAAACAGAGGCGGAAAGCATCACAAGTTTGATTCAACTTAGAATTTAGCATATCTCAGTGCAAAGATTCCAGGTTCAATTCTCAGTCCCCAAAAATTAGTACTCTGGCTGAGTAGAGCTGATATGATAGAAGTGTGAGGTTTACAATCTGAGTGGTCTGCACTCTCCCACAGAATGTGACTGACAAGAACACTGGATGCCCCCTTGTGCTTCAGTGTGTCAGTCTGATAACTGCCAGCCTGAAAACTATTGAACTAACAATTTGAACAATACAGAAATTGTTTATCAAATTGAGTGCTTCTATGCTGGATACCTACTGTATTTAAGACCTTCCCAGTATTTTCCCATTAGAAACTGTCTCCAAGCACTTCTACAACCGAATCTTAATACTTGGCTAGAAATATTGACAGATTACCCTTCAGCACAGTTATAACAATTTGTAAACCCAATACACCTTTTATCCAAATACCAAGATGAGAGACACAATTATATTTTAAAAACTGTTGGTGATCAGGATAACACTTAAATTTCACGTTCATTACTTTGGTTACTAGCTTTGCTGTACCTTAATAATTTCTTTGACTCATTATTGAGTGATTTATGTCTAAGACATTAAAACTGTGTACGTTGGCTTACTTTCTTTTTTTTTTTTTGGTCTTTTTGAGACAGGGTCTCGCTATGCAGTTCAGCTTGGTCTTCAGCTCACTTTGTAACCCAGGCTTAGTCTCCAACTTTCAATGATCCTTTTGCCTCAGCTTCCCAAGTGCAGGGATTATAGGTGTTTGCCACCATGCCTGGCTTAGCTTACATTTTGACACATAGTTTACTATCCCCCTTCACTTGTATATAACTATCAAAATCTTTATGACATTTTGGTATTGCTCTTTTTTCTATATTTTCATCTATATTCTTAGGAATCATGACATACATACACACATAGCTTTTTTTTTAACATGCCAGTTTTTTTGTATTAAAGTTATTTTTTACAAAAACAGGATATTATACAGATATTCCTGTATCTTGCTATTCTTACTGAATGTTCTGTAGAAATCCTAAAAGTCACTGACTGTCTCTAGTTATTTTTAACAGCTGCATCATATAACTGCATCATAACTTATTCATTCATACACATATTACTGGACAATGATTCATGATTCTCTCTACAGTTGTTTGTTAATATATAAACACATCAATAGATACAGCTTTACATACTGGGGATGAGTGAAGCAATTCCCTTGAGATTCTTGGAAATTCCAGGGAACTACTTATTTTGTCAAACAGTGCATAGTTAAAAAAAAATTTGGGAGGGACTTCTGGGAAGATGAAAGAGTGGTAAGCAACAGAAAAAGAGCCTGAGAGTTTCTGCACAGCAAGGTGAGGAAGTCAAGGAGGGAAATGGGAAGAGAGAAGCAAGAAATAAAGCCTACAGGGAGAGCAAAGAGAGAAACTTCAACAAAGCAAGGTAGCCGGTGGAGCCTTCTCCAAGTTGGGACTCACTTTGTGACAGTAATGGTTCAAACTTGGGGATACATGGTGACTGCTGGCAACACCAAAGGCCTCTTATAGATAGACACAGCAGTGGAAGGGGACAGTGGATGGGAAGGACTGCACTAGCTGCTGCTAAGCACAGCAGGATTGGACATCCTGTGGGAGAGGTTGACTGGATGGGAACCATCCTGGAAAGAAACCAACTAAGCTCAAAACTCAGAACTGTTGGGTCCATCTAATGGCCCCCAGCTCAGTTCAAGCCCACAGAAAGTGTGCTAATGGCTGTAGGCTGGACAAATATTGTCCCAGGCTCACGAACAGAAACCAGCCTCAACTTCAGGGGAATAAAGGTGCAAGTTAGCTGACATGATCCAGGGAGAAAATTTAAAATGGGTTAGGAAAAATAAAAAATAGAAAAACAGATAAAATGGAAGAGATTAGATGTAAGGGCTGGAGAACAAAGAAAGGTCATGTAAACTTTGGGAAACTGGTGCAGAAGACAGGAGGGAAAGAGAAAAGGAAAAAATAAAAGAAATAACAATACTACAATAACCAGAAAGAAGCTAGAAACCATGTTCACACTCATACAAAAATAAACAATGAAAAAGAAAAAACAAAGGGAGAGACTATAGTCCATGTTTGTCTTTGCTGCCACTGGAAGATAGCACGTGGAGACAGTCCAAATCCATGTTGATTTATCCCAGCAAGCCACCAGTAGCTTTATGGAGGGGTTACTTACTCAATAAAGCTTTAGAAATTTCAGTCAGCAGTTAGACAAGAGAAAGAAATAAAAAAATAGGTGAAATTATTATTTGTGGATGACATGATACTCCATATAGAAGACCCCAAAAACTCCACTGAAAGACTTCTAGTTTTAATAAGCAAATTCAGTAGGGTACCTGCATACAAAGTCAGCACTCAAAAATCAACAGCCTTCCTGTACCTGATTAACAAATTCAATGAGAGGGATATTAGGGAAATAATACCTTTCACAATAGCATCCAGAAAGATGAAATATTTAGGAGTCAATCTAATGAAGGAAGTAAAAGACTTCTACATTAAAAAGTACATTACTTGGAAAAAGGAGATTGAAGAGGATATCAGAAAATGCAAAGATATCCCTTGCTCTTGAGTAGGAAAAACCAATACAGTGAAAATGGCCATACTTCCACAACTGTTACACAGATTTAATGAAATTCTGATCAAAATTCCAACAGCATATCTCACAGAATTAGAGAAAACAACCCTAAAATTCATTCGCAACTAGAAGAGACCTAGAATAGCAAAGGCAATTCTGGGCAGCAAAGGCATGGGACATCAGTGTCTCCAACTTAAAAAGCTACTGTGATAGAAACAGCATGGTACTGGAAAAAAACAAAAAATAAAAAACACCCAAACAACAATAACAAAAAACCCCAACAAACCATACCTGAGGATCAACAGAAAGATACAAAGCAGAAACAACTCTAGACATACTCACTCCCTCTTATCTTTGAAAAAGTTGGCAAACACATTGACCAGAAGAAAGAGAGCTTCTTTAATAAATGGTGCTGGGAAAACTGGCTTTGCACATGTCGAAGATGAACAGCAAAGGGCCTGAGGTGTCACAAACACCTGCCTGGCAAGTGTGAGTTTATGAGTTAGATCCCGGGTACAAAATAAAAATAAAAACAAAAACTAGACCGGTATCTTTTACTATGCATTAAAGTCAAAATGGATCAAAGATTCTAAATATTTTTTAAAAAGTTAGTGGCTGAGGATACAGCTCAGTGGCACAGGTGCCTTCCTGGCAAGTGTGAGGCTGTTAGTTCAATCCCCAGGACCAAAAGAAAAGAAACATTAAATCTCCCAGAAGAGAGAATAGATAGAACTCTTGAAGACATTGGTATAGGCAACAATTTTCTAAATAAAACACTGACTGTACAAGAACTATCAGAAAGAATCAACAACTGGAATCCCATCTTATTAAAAAGCTTTTTCGCAGCAAGAGAAAACACAGAGTGAAGAGACAACCCATAGTTTTGGAAAAAATGTTTGCAGCTGTTCCTCAAACAAATGATTACTATTGAGAACATATTAAAAAAACTCAAAATAAGTCATCTCTTTAATAAATGGTGCTGGGAAAACTGGCTTTGCACATGCCAAACATTAAAAGCAGAGGGGCTGGGGGTTTGCTCAGTGTCACAAGCACCAATCCAAAATGGGTATCTGAGATGAATATATACTTCTCAGATGAAGAAGTACAAACGGCAAATAAATATATGTGGAAATCAGTGTGGAGATTCCTCAAAAAACTAGGACTAGAGGTCCCATTGGACCCAGCTGTTGCGCTTTGAAGCAAAAGCGTTATACCACAGTGATATATGTGCACCCATGTTTACAGCAGTACAGTCTGTAATAGCCAAATCATACACAAAGCCCAAATGCTCATCAATTGAAGAATGGATAAAGATTTTTTTTACATTGGAGTACTAGTCTACCATAAAGAAGGATAAGCTTGAGATATTTTTATGTAAATGGCTGCATACTGAGATCATATTGTTAAGTGAAATAAATCAGACACATGTGTAAACACTGCATTGCTTCCCTAATATTAGAAACTGAAAGAAATATTTCATGCTCTTGGGTAGGAAAAACCAATATAGTAAAAAATGGCTGTACTTTCAAAACTGTTATATGGATTCAAAATTCCAACAGCATTATCTCACAGAATTAGAGAAAACAATCCTAAAATTCATCTGGAATCAGAAGAGACCTAGAATAGCAAAGGTGATCCTGTGCAAAGACAAGACAGGAAGCATCACAATCTCTGACTTGACATTATACTATAAATCTCCTGTGATAAAAACAGTGTGGTATTGGGGGGAGGGGGAATGGACCTGAAGATCAGTGGAATAGATTAGAAGGTGCAGAAATAACTGCAGTCACACTAAGATACCTTATCTTTGACAAAGGTGCCAAACACATTCACTGGAAGATAGTCTCTTTAATAAATGCTACTGCCAAAGATTAAAACTTTCACCATGTACTAACCTAAAAATCAGAATGCATTAATGATCTTAATATTAAAACAAACACTGAATCTGCTGTAATACAGAACAAGTAAAACTCTTGAAGACATTGCTATAGGCAAAGACTTTATGAAAAAAATCCAGGTTGCACAGGAACTAGTGCAAAAAATGAACATATGGGTTCTCATCCTACTGAAAAGCTTTTGCACAGCAAGAGAAACAACCAACAGCATGAAGAGACAACCTACTATGTGGGAGAGAATGTATGCCCATTGTTCCTCAGATAAAGATTATCAAGAACATATAATAAAAAAAACAAAAAAACCCCCATTCCTCTCAGATTTGAAGACCCAATCCAAAATAGACATCTGAGATAAACACACACATCTCAGATAAAGTACAAACAGTAAATAAATATGTGAAAAAAGTTCAACAGCACTGGTCATTTGAAAGACACAAATTAAAACCAACACTGAAATTTCACCTCATCCCGGAAAGAATGGCTAGTATTAAGAAATCAACCAATAACAAATGCTGCAGGGGCTGTGGAGAAAAAGGAACCCTTCACTGTTGGTGGGAGTGTAAACTGGCACAACCATTGTGGAAATCAGTATGGAGATGCCTCAAAAATCTAGGATTAGTGGTCCCATTTGACCCAGCTACTTCCCTTCTGTATATTTTCCCAAAAGAATTAAAAACATCATACCACAGTGATACATATGCACTATGTTTATTTATAGCAGCACAGTTTGTAATAGATCCTGAAAACAACCTAAAAGCCCATCGACTGAGGAATGAATAAAAAGTGGTATTTCTCTACAATGGAATACTACTCAGCCATAAAGAACGATAAACTGGACATTTTTAGAGGTAAATAGATACACCTTGAGAACATACTTATTAGTGAAATAAATGTCACACATCTATAAATCCCTTACTGTTTCATTAGTGACAAGTTGAAAGAAAAAACATGTATTTTGTCCCAGAGAAAATGACTTCAGCCAAAGCAATGATTCAGGCCACACTTGCCTTTGCTTTAACTAACCCACTGTGAGCCATTCTGAGTTGACTTTTGGATGTCTTAAGAAATTTTTTATGTGATATAAGGTTTGGGATTTTTGCATGTGGATATCCAGTTGTTCCCATATATTTATTGAGGTACAATCCTTTCTCCACTTAATTGCTTTTGCATCTTTGTCAGAAATCAAATGTCTGTTAAGTGTGTATCTATTTTGGGACTTTATATTGGTACTCTGGTGCTTTGTTTGTCTTGGTATCAATGCCATTTTGTCATGACTGGTGTAACTTTGTGATAAGTTGTGGGATTAGGGAGGGGTAGGAGCTCTAATTTTGTTCCTTTATCAATGTTGTTTAGACTATTCTGAGTCTTCTGTATTTTTACAGAAATGTACAAAACAAAATATTAATCTTTATGAAAAATGGCATTTTGATAAAGGGATTGTTTTCTGATTTTCTTTCTTCTACTTGTTTTTTGTTTTATTCTGACTTTATTTTTAATTTAAGGAAAGATATGAGGATATTTCGTAACTTTCTTCTTTTCTAATAAATGTACTTGTTAAAAAAAAAAAAGAAACTGAAAGTATAAATAAGGACCAATATGTGTATCAGGTACTGTAAAATAGGAAGAAAATGTTCAAATGGAGAGAGGAACAAGGGAGGAGACAAGGGAAAAGGGGAAATTTTTTTAAAAAGTGAGAAAAGGAAAAAAAATGTAAACAAAGTTTTTGTAAATTGGGAGGAAGGAGCCACTGAAGGGAGGGTAGGAAAATGAGGAAAAAAAAAAGAATCAAGTTATATCATGTACAGGTACAAATTTTCTACAATAATGTGATCAATATGTGTATCTAAAATATATTAATAAAATCTGATTGAAGGCAAAACACTTTAAAAAATTTTTAAAAATGTTTTTGTATTGCTTTTCTCCAAAGGGTATAACTTTTTTTCCATCAGCAAGTTAGGAAAGTACCCTTCCCTTTCCCTTGAACTGTTGTCAGTAGCATTGATTATTTTAGATTAATTCTTCAAGTCTATGTATTACACAGCTGTATTTCTTTTTGTTTAAATTGTACTTTCCTACCAAAAAAAAGAAAAGAAGAGAAATGAAATGAAAAGAGAAAAGAGAAGGAGGAGGAGGAAGAAAGAAGAATCCAGAACCTTAGTACCACATATCCTCCTCTTTTGAGACAGGATTTCAGTAAGCTGCCAGGCTCCCCAGGCTGGTTTCAAACTATCCACCAAGACTCCTAGATATAATTTATACTTTTCATGTGGCTGTTTCCTATGTGAATGTCCTTCATTGTCTATTTCTACCTTTTGTAGTTTTCTTTCTCTAACTTTAAAGAAAGTAGTCTACTACAGACATTAAAGTATTTGTACGTCATATATATTACAAACATCTCTGTAGATCTGTTGCTCATAAATTTACATCATTCACCACCTTTTGCACTGTGATTATTCTGAAATTTTTATATAGTAATATATAAAATTAAAAAAACTATACTATATAAACTACCAACAAGTTAAAATGACTTCTGTCTACTACCGTTTACAAGGACTCTTCTTACACATGCAGGTTGAACATCCCTAACAGAAATCTAAAAATGCTATAAAAATGTGAATTTTTTGAGCATCAACAGTATGTCACAAGTAAGAGATTTCACATCTGGTCTCAAATGATGACTTGCAATGAAATACAGGGGCAATGAAAATATTCTGTAAAATTGCAATATAGGGACAAGGAAAATACTACTCTTGATCAGATGTATATATAGTTTTCACATGTAACAGGTATGAATTTCCTCTTTAGATGAGTCCCATTCTCAAGATATCTCATATGTAAATATTCCACAATCCAAAGGGGAAAAACAGAAAGAAATCAAACACACTCTGGTCCAAATATTTTGTTTAAGTATTGCACACTAACTGATTGTGCCACTGGAGCTGTGTTGTCCCAAATATTTTGGATAAGGAACATTCAACCTGCACTGGCACTCTGCTATACAGTTGATACTGATTTTTTTGTTTAATTTTCATTCAATCCTTTAACTGGTATTTTTGATTAGATTCAGAATAATGTTCTAAGTGGTATCTAATCCCCAATTAATAAATAATCTCAAACTGTTGCCAAAACAAAACAGATATATATCCCAAAGGGTTTCACTTAAATCAATGTGAGGGGTACCTGGTCTTTCATTCTTGCTTTCCTTGGCAACATGACAGTGTTTAGCTCTGACTCTGGTGGAATGCTTTTTGGCTCACGCTCAGTTCTGCAGTGATTTTCATTCAGTGCTGCTTCTACTTTTCCAGTGGATGGTGCTGGGGAAGAACATGCTGAGTCAGCAGGCTGAGGAGATAGGCTGTCTCTTCTATTACTCTTGTCATTGTCATCATCATCATCACTGGACAAAATAACTAAAATTATAAAGAAAATTCAAAATTTACATTGAAATTTTATTTGCAATATAATTTTATGATTTCTATCAGGTAAAATGTAAATAAACTATGTCTCAGATCTGAATCTCCTCCAAATAAAATTGAAAAAAAAACAAAGATAAAACCCTTTATCTGATGGAAAGTTAAATTACAAGAAAGCCTACAACTTGGCATCTTTTAAAAAACATACAAATATCAAATTCATTCTTTAGCCCATTACCACAAATGCAGACAGACAACATCAGCAAGTTTTAAGAACTAAATGTTCATCAGTAAGTCTATTTCAGAGTTCCACTAAGTTGAAGGTGTAATAATAATTTATGTACACAAATTGTTCCATCTTTCTATAATTCCCTGGAACCACCCATACTGTATGTGAGTAAAATCCTAATTTTCCCCTATGGTTTATATTTTGGTTCACTTGTATACTTTTCTTAATCTACTCCAATATACTAGCCAATTCGTATTCCTGTTCCTGAAACACCATGAACTTGTTCCTTTTCTCCCCAACTTTCTGTATACTTATCAACAAATATTAGCTTAAACATCACTTCTGATTGATAACTCAGTCTAAAATAAACAGAGGTACTAAGTCACATTGATTTGTTTTGTTGTTCTTTGCTGTGAATGTTTATGTACTCACCTGTTTTTCCTCTCCATACATAAACTATGACACTAAGACAATGTCATCCTGTGTCTATCCCCAGAACTTAAAGCATGGTATACACATGTGTACATTAGAATAGCACCTGACAAAGAATGTAGGAACTTGTAGGCAGTTGTATTTTTTAGTTTCCTATACACACATGCTGATTAGCATTTAGTGATTATTATACATGTTCCAGAAGGCTAACACACTTGCATCATTCTGCTTATTTCTTTTATTTTGTTTTCCACTTCCAGAAGCAAATGCAGATACTGGATCTATTTCAAGAGTTACTTGGCTCAATTTCTCTTTTTTGTGAAGTTAGGGACAATAACTGTTGCAAGGAGAAAATAATATATATATATTATGCTTGGCATGGTGTCTGATATGTGTGTGTGTGTATATAAACATATATATGGGTTTTTTTATTTCAAAGAGGATAAAACCAAGGAAAATAAAACAAAATAAAACCAATCATAACAAACCAGTTTAAGTAACAACAGGACTTCAAAAAAAATGTGAAATCAACAATAGTTACCATAATGTACATGTTTCTTAAAACCACACATACATATTCTAACAGTTATTAAAAAGTACATGAACTATATTTTGAAAACCTACATAAAAGTATACATTAAAAAGAAAGCCCAGTGTCCTCTCAACAATTAGTTTTATGCTACTTGAGAGCCACTAAAACCTGAATGTGTGCTGTATATTAAAAAGTTAAACCCCCAGCCAGGTGTGGTTGTGCATCACTGTAATCCTTAGGACGATGACACAAAAGATCTGAAGTTTGAGGCCAACCTCAGCTACTTACTGAGAATTTCTCAAAATAAAATTTAAAGGGGGGTTGTGTTGTGTTAGAATGCTTATCTAGCACGTGCAAGACAACTACAACAAACAAAAAAACAAACTCCCCCCAAAAACCCTTAAAACCCCAAGGCTTTTATACAATGGTATAATAAAAGTTTTGTTTTCCAGTTATGGTGGTGCATGCCTGTAATCTCAGCATTTGGGAGGCTGAGGCAGGAGGAGTGCCAAAAGTCTGAGGCCAGCCTGCACTATACAGTGAGACTGCTTTAAAAAAGGGTGGGGGTTGTAATTAATGTTGCCATGATTGCAAAGCAAACAGGATGAATGTGTAAAGGTATATAATCCAACAAATGTTTTCATAGCTGCTATATATCTATATATATATAATGTATTTATGATCCTAAGGATATTCTATGAGTTTAACTGTGTTCTTTCACAATTATTATGTTGACGTTCTGACCTACGATGTGACAGTATTTGGAGATAATGCCTTCCGGGAAGTAAAAAACGGCCAAGTGAGCCCTAAATCCAACAGAACTAGTATCTTTGTGTGTGTGGTACTGAGGATTGAACTCTTGGGCCTTGCCAAGAGCTACAGACCCAGTGTGAAGGTGCCCCCTCCTTTTTTTTTTCCTTCACAATTTTGAGACATGGTCTTGCTAAGTCTCTAAATTGTCTAAGCTGGGCTTGAACTTGCAATCCTTCTGCCTCAGCCTCCTAGACTGCTGGTATTGCTAGCATGTGACATCACATCCAGTTCAAAACTAAAAAGTAGAGACACAAAAGATCTCTCTGCTCCCATATGTGGGGAACCACCTGGATGGTTCTTCCTGAAAGGAAGACCATCTGGCATTTGTGTCTCTTCATCTGAGAAGTGCATATTCATTTCAGATGCCCATTTTTGGATTGGGTCTTTGAATTTGTGTGTGTGTGTGGGGGGGCTTATTTTTTCCAATTCTTTGTATGTTCTAGATAGATGGTCCTTTGTTTGAAGGAGCATTGCCTAAAAGTTTTTCCCACTCTGTGGGTTTTCTTTTTACTGTTGGTGATTTCTTTTGATATGCAAAACTTTTTAATAAGATTCCAGTTATTGATTCTTTGAGGTATTTCCTGTGCAGTTTGAGTTTTGTTGAGAAATGCAAATTAAAACAACACTAAGATTCTATCTCATCCCAGAAAGAATGGCTATCTTCAAGAAATCATCCAATAACAAATGCTGGTAGGGCTATGGGGAAAAAGGCTGCTGCTGGTGGGAATGTGGACTGGTGCAACCACTGTGGAAATCAGTTTAGTGATTCCTCAAAAATATTAGGATTAGAGGTCCCATTACATCCAGTTATCCCTTTCTGGGTTTTTTCCCAGAAGAACTGAAAACACCATACCATAGTGATACATGTCCACCATGTTCATAGCAGCAACTCTGTAATAGCTAAATCTTGGAAAGAACGCAAATGCTCATCAACTTTTTTATCTATTGATAAAAAAGATGTGGTATTTTATACAATGGAGTACTACTCAGCTATAAAGCAAGATAAACTCAAGGCTTTTATAGATAAATGGATGAAATTTGAGACCATACTCATAAGTGAAATAAGTCAGACTTGCGTGTGTAAACTTTGTGTTGTCTCCGTAGTATAAGAAACTGAAAAAGTAAGTAAGTATAACAGATAGTGTGAAAGGGAAAGAAACTGCTCAAAAGGAAAGAACAGCTGGGAAGGGGAAATAAGAAAAGAAGAAAAGGAAAAGAATAAAATACGTACACACAAAATAGCTAAGATAATTATATTACTAATTTCTGTTAGTTCATTGAAAAGAAAGGTTTATGCTTACATTGATCCATTTTTCATGTCTAAATCTTATAATCTGAGTAACTACTTTGAAGATAACAATACATAATGTATTAACCATTGTTAGTTTCTTATCATCTGGTTTTGAAATTCTGTATCACTGTTTCTATTGTTTTTCTTCTTTGTAAAATAATTTAAAAAAAATAATTTTTAAAAAAGAATCCATGCAGTGATATGTAAAGAGCTGGTTAGGACATTTTCTTATCCCCTCCACTGGCTTAAGCAACATAAATGGGTCTACCTGAGGTGTTGATGTATATTGTTTGAAGCAATGCACAGGTCAGTACAGTCCCACTTGTAGCTCCCAAATATGTGTGAGCTAGGTCATGCTGTCAGTTGAGAATGAACCTCAAAAAAAGAGGCTACCACTTCTCAGGGCATGGATTACACATCAAAACTGAAGCAGGGACTCTAAAACTCTAGGTACTGCTAATCTGTGATATGCAGATTACTCCATAAAACCAGGGTTTGGCCCTGAGGGTTTGGCTCTTTGTTCAGGTTAGCCATTTTCTGACTAGACTTAGGACCCCCTTGGCTCCTCACAACTACAAATATGCTTTAGTGTCTTTATTCTTGCCATGTACTGCACTGAAAAGTGCTAGACTGGAATCAACTTACTAGAATTCCAGTAACTTTTCCATGGGATTACAAATGTGGACTGTGACAAGGTCCAGAAGGGCTTTCTATACCACACAAAAAACAAAATTTCTTTTAAGTCACCTGAGCAATGTTTTTTTGTATAACATCCTATGCAGACTAATACAGGATTCTTTATGCTTATATTTTAAACAGTCATTCGTATCTGTATCAGCATTTTTTCCTGCTTCCTTCATTTTGGGCTCTGCTTCAACATCATTTCATCACAGATGCCTATTCTAGCCAAGCACAGTGGCTAAAACCCCCTATAACTCCAGCCCATAGGGAGTTGAGGGAAGAGGAGCATGACTAAGAGTTCTACCAAGGCAACTTAGTGAGATCTTGTTTAAAAACTAAAAAATAAATGCAAGTTTAAAAATAGTTAAGCATATGAAGAAAACAGACTCTAGAAGCTGAAAATTGTCTTTTTAAAAACCAAACAGTCCATTGGTATGAAACATTGTAGAATTACTTAATTTCCTTAGGCCTTATTTATTTGGTACCAGGGATCGAACTAATGACCTCTTGCTTGCCAGGCAGGTGCTTAAGCTGCTGAGCTAAATACCCAGCCCTTAAGCCTCATTTCAAAATGGAGGTACCTACTTTATGCAGCTGTGAAATTAAATTAAAACTGGAGTATACAACAAATCTTTATCTCAAATCAGGACACATGAATGTGTAATAAATAACATCTTTTACAATTAATATTTTTCCATATAATTTAATGGAAAATACCTCTTTTCCTATTTGTGGTAACAGCTACTGAATCCATGGGCCTTGCAATAAGCTGTACCCTGTTATCTTTTTACATAATTTATTTTAAGACAAGGTCTCACTAAATTACTAAGTTACTCAGTCTCAGCTAAACCAGAGGTCATCCTGCCTCAGTTTCCCAGAGTGCTAGGATTAGGGATGTGCCACTATGCCTGGTTTCATTTGTTTAGCAGGAGAGTAGAGCAAATTTATGCTTTCTGGCATTAAAGCATGGCTGATATTAGCCCACATTAAACCCCAAAATATAAACTGTTTAAGGCAACTCAGATTATAGGAATTTATTTCCTTATATTATCAACCTACATGGTTGAGGATATAATAAGTTAATTTTTTAACCCACATGGTTGAAGCTACAGTAGTTAATTTTTCTTCCTATACTTAGCAACCTAGATTTGCCAATTTCTAATCACCCTCATTCTGCTAATCTCCCAGAATCTTAAATTTGGCTCAATATTATCTAGTAACTGTCTTAAAAATGGGAGTTCTTTTCATGTATTATTAAAATATAACCACCTGACCTGTAGGAAAGATTCAAATGATATCAACCATTACTGTTATATAGGTATACCACTAGAATGCATCATCATAAGCTATTTAGCAAGCAATATCAAAGTAACTTTTTTTCTCAGCAGTAGTGGGGATCAAATCCAGGGGGCTCCACCATAGAGATCCATGCATCCATCCATGCAATGTTTTGCAGTGCTGGGGATCAAACAGAAGAGCACTCTACCATTCACACCTGTGTCCCCAGTCCTATTTGTTTGTTCATTTTAAAAAATTTTGAGATAGAGTCTCAAATTGTCCAATGGGTCAAAGATTCAATCCCTCTGCCTCAGGCTCCCAGTGTGCACTACTGGGCCTGGCTTCATCATAAGAAAGTATCTTGGTTGGACAGCAGTCATACAGTTAATTCTTTACTGAAAGAAAAGCTAATGCACTGGGATGATCTGAGGCTTCTACATTTAATCGAATTAAAATAGAACTCAGCATATTCTGAGATACAGAAAAAAATTCACAATTTCCTCCATTACCCATTGTCAGAATAATGCTTTGAAACCTTAAGCAACCTCCATACATTAACTAATGAAGAGCTCTGTCCTTCAACTTCCCCCTACTTCTCCTACTTTTCTTGAGGGAGTTCAGGAATACTACAGTAAATTGTTTCTGATGTACTTAAGTATTTCAATGACTAGCAATTATGACTGCTTTTGTGACTCAAGTATTCCCATTACTGGTCAAGTGGGAGCATTTCATTTTAGTTACTGTGTCCTTTTGACAAGTTTGTAATACTTTTTGACTGCTTCCATGCTTCTAAATTCTGGTGAGATCTGGGATTGCTTCATGTTCTGATCTGGAGCAAGCTATTGTATTTCTTTGGGTGACTCTATTTTTAGTACAAAATGGCACTTTAATAAACAGATATGACAACTAGAGTTAATTCTTTCTTTTTTTCCCCTTATGGGTTTTTACTCTATGTATCTTCTTTGGGTAAAGCTATTTTATGTGTCTTAAGTACATAAAATACATGTTTAAGTACATAATAAATTTATATTATTATCTCCAAATGCAATTTCAATTTAATGAATTTTTACTTCTTTAGTTTTACTTTTGCTTTCCTTTTTATTCAATTTTTATTTTTTACTAGCACATGTTTGCAGTACATAATCACATTTCTTGTGGGGAGCTATTTCTTTAACACTGAGACTGAGGTACAATAGAAGAAAGGTAGAAAAGAGCCAAGGAAATTGTAGTTCTTATGTTTGATCAAATTCACCTAAGATTACCATATCCTTCTCAGCATTCTAGAAACTTATGACTCAGCTTGTCTCCTTCTCATGTATGCATTAATTTACTATGGCCAGAAAATTTAAAACCCAGACTGGCCATATCTTAATTTCCTCACACAATGGGAATTAAGAGGGACCTAAAGGCTGGACACACAAATGAGCAATAGTAACTAGAAGCAGGATAAAGACTGGTATCTCTGCCTTCAAATTTTTGGTCTCTTTAATTATTACCTTAAAAATTTAGGTTACAGTCCTGCTTGACTCTTCCCATAGGTATAATGGTGATTTAAGGAGTGCTTATATTTAAAAGTTTACGAGCCTTAGATTTACCTAGCCCTTTTTCTTTGGGTGTGGGGGGGTATTGGGGATCGAACTCACAACCTTGCGCTTGCCAGACAGGGACTTATACCACTGAGTTAAATCCCTGGCCTTAACTATCTTAACTCCCTTCAAGACTGAGGACACTAAGATGAGAATAACTAAAGTAATTTTCAGGGAATGCAATTGCCAGATTTTACAATGTACAGTTCTAGACCCACTGGAGTGACTCCTAGAAGTCTCCAGTTACTGTTCCTAAACCTAAAATTACCTTGAGTTTCAGGAAAAGCAGACCATCCCAAATCACTCCATGATGTCCCCAAATGGGAGGAGTTACCCACGACAGACACCCCTGCCCACAAGAATCATCTTATGGGAACTGAATTGCTCTTCATGCCATAAGGACTTCTCTGGAGCCATCCAACCAGAACTAAGACAATGAACAACCAATCAGACCCACCCCAGCAAATCCACAAAGGCTGACCCTATTCTTTTATAAGCAATCAGTCTGAGCCTCATCATTAGAGTGTGCCATTCAAGCTGGACTTAACTTTCTAACTTGGCCTGATAATTCTGGCTGTACCCACACTGAGGGGCCCTAAAATACTATATAGCAAGAGTCAACAAATATACTCTTGGAAAGAGTTGAGGTTCCCATCTCCTCCTTTGGGGACCTCCTCAAACCCTGTTTGGTGACAAGACAGTAATATAATTATTAATTTGCATTACCAATACATCTTAGGCTACATAGTGAGCTCGAGGCCAACCTGGACTATATGGCGTGGTACTATCTCAAAATACCTAAGAAAAATAAAAACCATAAGCATTTTCCCACCCCTGTATAATGTAATCTTGTCTGTAGCTGCTTTACTCAATTAAAATCCTGGAAATCATTCTACATAGGATCTTATCAGACTTCTCTTTCCTCCCCCCCCATAGCCATGTATTCAGTGTTTTATTCAATCAGTCCTCAATTGTTTCTTGGGTTGCTATGAGTACTATTTTAAAACAGCAAAATTAAGCCAGGTGTGGCAGCAAGACACAACTGAAGTCCCAGGTACTCAGGAGTCTGAGGTAGGCAGTATACTTGAGCCTAGGAATTTGAGTCTCAGAAAAAAAACAACAAAAGAGCAAAAACACTTACTTGGATCATTTAGGTCTGACAGGCTTGTTTTTCTTTCTTTCAAGTTTGTGATTTTGGGTATTTTTGCCCCAGGTAAAATGACTTTTCCATTAGTCTGTAAATAATTATGTCTACTGTCATCATGACTCACAATTATATCAATTGGAACCTTTTCCACACTGTTCCCATAAAACTTCTTGGTTGTCAATCCTGTGTTTTGTGACTTTGGTCCTCCAGAATTATGATGAATTGATGCTCTTAATAATGTTCCAGTAGATTCATTCAAAGTTACAGCTTGTCTGCAATTTCTTTGCAAGTCATTACGAAAAATAATACCACAACTCTGGCATTTGGTCTGATTTTCTTTTTCTTTTCCACATTTTGGGCAACAATCTCGTTGTTCAGAAACCTTGAGTTCCAAAAAGAACAAAAGAAATAAGAGATTTTGGTATTTTACTTAAAAGTCAAGGAACTCCCTTTAAAATGTTTCAAAACTCAGCTCTTATCTCATTTCTCTAAGAGGAGACTCTATGTTATGTTACTTGGAATTTAGCATCACAATGCTGGAAAGAATGCCAGTATCATCTATTTGAACAGTCAGGTATGGGTAATCTAATTCTGTCCTTAAGAATCTGAGGAGGCAGAGTATGTGAGTACACCATCCAGCTGGGTACTGACTGGCTCTAACACTACCCAATAATAAAGCCAAATGGGACACATTTAAGGGAAAAGAACTTCATAGAAAAGCTGTATATCGAGGTATTTCTTTATATAAAATTGATAGTAAAACAGAAAAAGCACAGCCCTACTATTGAAATTCCAAATATTAAGATATAAAAGAAAATACAAACTGAGCTATTAGTATAGAAATACGTACTTTGGAATTGTTTGCAGCAATCTGGAATGAAATGCAGATCAGCAAAACTTATAAAATATTAAATTTTGCATGACATGAACTAAATTTTAGTAACCTAGTGATTTAAAAACTAAAATCTTAGTACTGTTCAACTAGTTTTAGTGAAATATATATAAAAGTGGTAAATAAAGACTTTATTTGAAGTATAATTTCTTTTTGAAAACTAAAATTGACCAAAATCTTATTTCCTCCTTTTTCATTTATGGAAAACTTTTTTCTTTTTTGGGACAGGGTCTCACTATGCAGTTTAGGCTGACATTAACCTCACAATGATCCTCCTGCCTCAGCCTCCCAAGTGCTGGGATTACAGGCGAGCGCCACCACACCCAGCTCTTTTTGTCTTTGTGACAGGGTTTCACTATGCAGTTCAGGTCGGCTTGAATTCACCTTACAGCCCATGCTGGCCTTGAAAATATACACTGGTCCTCCTACCTCTGCCTCCCCAGTGCTGGGATTACAGGCCTGCACCACCATGCCCAGCTGAAAAACTTTTACTAACTAAATAATATCAAATTACAGACGTGGGTGTAGCTCAGTGTTAAAGTTCTTAGCAGGCTCACTGTCCTCAGTTTGAGCACTGGAAGACGTGGGTGGGCCTGTATTACAAACTACCTACAACTCTTCACACAACTAGCTATATTTAATAAAAAGGAGCCTAACTTTGATGAGAAATCACTGAGACATTGTCACTTTTACTACATATCAAAATGTTTAACTGGATTAAATTAAAAGATCTTGTTTTCTTGTAAGAAACACACAGTGTGGAGATTCAGAGAGTACAAATGGGAAGAAAAACCAATAACCTGGTTTACAAAGATTACTCAGAGGCTAGCTATAACTCTTAATTTCCAGTAAGAAAAAAATAAGAACAATTGACATGGATTTATTTTAGGCATTAAAAAATTATGAAGTTTTCAGCTGATATGCCTAGAGAAGGAATGCCATTGTGTTGGTATTTATTTCCCCATTCCTGTTCTCCTTCACCTGGGCCAAGCAGTGAAGATGCCAGCATGGCCTGAGCCAAGTATAGGTTGGGCAATCATTCCAAACTTAGTCTAAGGAGTCATAGCAATTAAATGTATCACATGATCCTCAATTAGATCCAGTATCCATAAAGGACATTTGTGTGAAATCTGAACAGAATTTGTCCAACAGATGTTATTTTGCAATGCTGAGGGCTGAAAACTGCATTTTATTAGAATCACAACTTCTCTTTGAAACATACACATAAACACATGAGTAAGCATTAAGTATTAAATGAGTTAAGTGTTAGGAGGGCAGCATGCCTACAAATTACACTTCAATGATGCATATATGTATATGTATATGTATATGAGGGGGAAAAGAAGGAAGAAAATACAGGGAGAGAAAACAATAAAAAGCAAATGTGGAAAATGGGAATTTCAAGAGAAAATATAATATCCTATCATTCCCCTCGCCAACTTTATGTAAATTCAAAACAAACTGCAAAAAACATTTTGGTAGAGAAATTATCTGTAATGTGTTACACGGATGCAACAAACTTTTTTTCAGAAAAAAATTCAGTATTTTGAACAGATTTTAAAAATGCTGTAATTTGGCTGAAGTGTTTTGTCTTAGCAAGAGTTAGATGGCAGGAGTCTGATCCTGGGGTTTGAACCCTAGCACTGTTGAAAACAAAAATAAGGTCTACTGACAGTAGAAAAGTTTGCTTAAGTAACTTTCCAGGTTTTCTCTGGTCCTATGATAAAACATCATCTGGCATTTAACAAGCTCTAAAAACAGTATTTATAAAAATTCCACCTGATTAGCAACACAGAATATTTCTCTACCTACCTCTAAATGGGTTAAAAATTTTTTTGAAGCAGGAGACAGAGAAGTAGGCTGGTATGTACTACATTGCCGTTTCTGTTGTACCTTCCTCTTAATTTCAGGCTCTACATGTAATTCGGACTGTTCTGTTTTCTTCATTATACGTTCTAAAGAAAGGAAAAAACAACGGTACTGAAATTAAATTTAACAGACTTCTCATGATCTTTGCTTTAAAAAAAAAACCACTAGTTTATATTTCTAAATACTAAATTTCTGTTAAGACTTTAAAAATGCACAACAAAAAATAAGCAAAACTTGTAGTCCAAGCCAGAGAAAGGTCTTTATTCTTCTTGTGTATGCTTAACTCCTCAGCAGGATCTCCATACTCTAGGACCCTGGAGTTTGAGGCTAGCTGGGCTACACAGGGAGATCTTGTCTCCGAAAACTAAAACGAAAAAAGAAAGCCTCAAGTGTTCCACACAAAAATATGATGCCGGCAGGAATTTAGCTCAGTGGCATAAGCCGCCTGCCTTGCAAGTACATGGTTGTGAGTTCGATCCCCAGTACGGTGGGGGGGGGGAGGGGGGAGAACCACAGATGAAAAATATGATGCTGTCATCATAACAACTGGAATATACATTCCAACAGCTAAGGTGAAAAACAACCTAAATCTCACCTTGGCAAAAAAAATTAATGATGATGTTCTAGTCTTACTTCCAAACTTATCTTAAAGAGGTACATTTCTCCATGATGCTTTTGCTTTCACCCACTTACACAAATGTTCTCTTCATATGCAATGCCAATCCAATCTTACTGGCGAATTCAAAGCTTTTTTGCTAAGAAGCTATCTTTGTCCTATCCTTTGTACAATAAGCAATCCTGGAAGTTTCCTAACACTTTATCAATGCTTATATAAGCAAGCACTTATTTTATTTTATTTTCTTGTACTAATCTGTTTCACTTAGTAATAGCTTTGAAAGAGCAGAAATCATTATTTTAATCACGTTTTCCCAGCATTTAGAATCTACACGAGGTAAGATTTAAACAAATGTTTACTGCATTAATGGATCACATGAGGGGAACAAAACTGTACGACACATAAAAAAATTAAATCACATGAGTGCGGGGAAGACATGATGTTCTCATGTCATCTCTGAAGGTGGCTTACCTTTTGTCACACAGATGACGATTCACGCACAGATCTACAATCTTACAAACCTAGCCTCCAGCCATGGAGTAGAACTGAAAGATGCTTCTTTTTTTTTTCCTTTTAAAATCTTACATCTGAGGTTACAGAGAGGCCGGTCTCATGTAGAACATTTAGGTGTTAATTATTTCCATGAGGAAAGTTCATTTACTTGGTCTTTTTGAGACAGGTTCTCACTATGCAGTTCAGGCTGGGCTTGAGCCAACTTTGTAGCCCAGTTTGGTCTCAAACTCATAGTGATCCTCCTGCTTTAGTCTCCCAAGTGCTGGGATTATAGGCATGCACCAACACACCCAGCTGGGACAGCTTACTTTAATTGGTTATAAAAAAGCAATTTCTATAAATGTGGCTATTAAAGTTCTCTAATGTGGCACAAATGGGAAAAAAATGGAAGGCAGTATTTTGGAAGTCAAAAAATACAGTTACCCAAAACATACTAACTACTTAGGAAATTTAACTTACAGGAGAACAGTCTTAAACCACAACCACCAAAGCAGGGCACAATGTTCCATCTATTTAAGAGGCTCAGGTGGGAGGGCCATTTGACTGACTCCAAGAATGAGACCAGCCTGAGTAACACAGAAAGGCCCCATATCTCAACACACCAACTAAAAACCCAAAACACACTTACTCCTCCAGTTTTCTGGCCTTGCTAAAATCATTAGTATACAAGGGAAAGCCTTTCCCTCATAAACATGTTTTACTAAATTTTATAAGCTACATAATATCTGTATATATCATTTTGTTCAAATATGTATCTGTCAGAACAAGCAAATTCATAATACAATGTAGAGAACACAGTACACACTGTATTAAAAAATAGGTTGGCAGTCTTTCCTTACTAGCTCTTGTGAACCTGTTTTAGGACCTCCTCAAAGATAGCAAAACCTGCAAATGCACAAATAACTTAAATGAAATGGGATGCAAATAACCTATGAACATGCTGTATACTATGAATCATCTGTACATTACTTATAATACCTAATACACATTATAAATGCATAGTTGAATATATATATATATGATCCACAAGATTATACATTAAAATGATAATACCAACTCTGCCTTGTTGAGAGAATTCTATACATGTATAAAAGACTGAGTTACAATCCCATAATATAACCACATTAAAATGTATTCAAGCTAAACATGGAGGCACATACCTATAATTTCAACTCTGGGAGAATGAGATCCGGAGGATGCCAAGTTTGAGCCTAGCCTGGGCAACTTAGCAACTTAGTAAAGACTTTTATTTTGAGATTGAATCTCACTAAGTCACTACATTGCCAACGCTGGCTTGAATTTGCAATCCTCCTGCCTCAGTCTCCCAGAGTGCAATAGATGTGTACTGCTGATATACCTAGCAAGCTTTAATTATTTTTAAACTACAAACTGCTTATCATTGCTAGTAAGTGTTGATCTATGTCTATAAATTATCAAAACTCATGTTAACTGCCCCTTAAATTCAAAATAAAGGCAAATAGAATAAAAAATAATAATAATCTGGGGTGTTAAGAACAACAAAAAGACAGGGATTTCTTTGCTTTTTTTTCAAAAGTACTGAAATCGAACTCATAACAGCACACTCGCCAGGCTTATGCTGTTGAGTTAAATCCCTTGCCAGGATTTCTTTTGAAGAGAAAACTATTGCAGGAACTATGCCAGTTAACTAGTAATCCTAGGATAGCCAATGGAAATCCTAAAACAAATTACAATCTTCATGAAACAACATATTCCATATTATAATGGCCCTGCTATTCATCCTATACGCAAATATATATTCACCTACCAACATAAAAAAGGCTAAAAAAAAAGCTCTGCTGATCTTCAATGTAGAGTCCACCAAAAGAATGTACACATTCTCCAGCAATTTGTCATACTAATAAATGTCTGGAAGGTAAGGAGCATCACTGTGAACACCTCTTGTAGAGACTGAAGGTAACATGTATTAATCTCATGATGTCTCAACACATTAAGTATTAAACATTTGCACAAGATTTTTCTGATGCATACTTTTTTTGCCAGACTGTATTTTAAAAAAGATGCAGCATCTCAAAATAATTCTCAGGGCTGGGTATTTAGTTCAGTGGCATAAACGCCTGCCTGGCACGCATGAGGTTGTGAGTTTGATCCCTGGTACCAAAAGAAAACAAAAAACAAAAAACAAAACCCCAAAAACAAAAACAAACCAACAAAAACTCTTCCTTTAAAAAAAAAGTTTACAAGTTAAATATACCAACAAGTTTCTCCTGAAGACTGTAAATACTGCCCACGTGAACCTCATTTATTAATCATCAGCCCAAAGATATTAAGAACCATGTAGAGAGGTACAATTCTGCCCTACAAAAGAATTAATAAAGAGATTAAAACAGAAAATGACCATTAGCCAAGCATCAAATAATAACTGTTGCCAGCAAGACCCACCAATAAGCTGGAAGTGGTGGTACGTGTTCCTAATTTTAGCTACATGGAGATTGAGGGAAGAGGATCATGGGTACTAGGTAAGCCTGGGTAACATAGCAGGACCCTGTTTCAAATTTCAAAAATGGGGCTGGGGGAAGGATGTGGTTTGCCTACTATATGTGAAGACCTGGGTTCAACTCCCAGTGCTGCAAAAAGAAAAAAAAAATTCTACCAATGGATGTTAATAAAATTGGTTGGTGAAACTTTAAGGAAAAGCAGAATAATTACATAGTCTTGGAGATATCATTTAATATTTTATAGTAAAGAAACCCAGTAGAAACTACCTTAGCCAAGTGATCAAGGTATGTATCACCAGGAGTAAGGTATATGAAGATCATGTAATCCTTGACAATATGCACTGAGGTACAACATTCCTTCTGTGAGACTTGTCAAAATGTATATAATCAGTCTCATAATGAGACATCACCAAACACAAACAGAGGAGGCGTTACACAAAGCAGCCAACCAAGTCTTCAAAACTGTGAGGGAAACTAAGACCTGACAACTAAATGCAATGTGGGACCCCAACTGGATCCTGGAACAGAAAAAGGACATTAGTAAAGAACTGATGAAACGTGAATAAAGACAATAGCTTAGTTAAGAAGCTTATATTAATGTTAATTTCTTAAGTTTTGATAAATGTACTATCTATTAGAAAGATGTTCACATCAGGGAAAGCTGGGTGAAAAAAACCTCTCTGTACTAGTTTTGGAACTTTTCTGTAAACCTTTAATTACAGCAATATTTCTGTTGTCAAATGGCTCCAAACGAACTTCCATTACTTGAATGGCAAAGTCCAAAAAACATATGCTTGGTGTTTGTAACTTTGCTTGAGAGGCTAACCAAAAATCAGACTTGAAAAAATCTGTACAGACTGAGAGTGAGTTATGCTTGTTGCATCTTGCCATGGACACAAGGAATGACACTGCAGTCTAAGCACCACTCTCACCCAGACATCAACTAGTGCTTGTATTTTATTTTTTGTATTTTATTTGCATAAAATACAACCATGGTTCTAAAGAAAGTTAGTGATACCAGCAGTAAAGCTAAGAGGAAAACTGTGAGAATCACAATAGAGTTAAACAAGTCACTGTAAAATGTGTTAAAATCCTAGAAAAATGAATTATAAGTGTAATTTTTGAGTCTCAGAACCAACTATTTAGTTATCTCTCATGGGAAAAATTACATTCAGTTCTTGAACTTTTCAGTGTTCAAACAAGAATTTGGAACAGAGTTCTATAACTGAGGTATCACTATAACTGAGGTATCACTGTATTTTAAAATACAGTTGACAACAATATAGATTAAAACTATTACCTCACGAATGGTCTTTGTTATCTATAACGAAACTGCTTTAACTGTCAGTATCTAAAACTCAATCACTTAAAACTCTGAAATGCATTTGTTAAATGGATGTTAAATTGCACAATTCTAAGGATTAAAAATGACTTTCTATGTGACTGAATAGGAAAATAATAAAATACAGGGTTAAAAGAATAGGATTTGGCATCAAATAGACCTAAGTTCTGATACCAGTTCTACCATTTGCTAGCTCTGTGTGTTTGAGCAAGTTATATTTAATCACTCTGAGCCTCAGCTTCATCCTCTGTAAAAAACACAGGGAAAAAGATCAATTTATATTGTAAGGATTTTGGATAGGAAGCCAGGATAACAGTATATAAAACACTGGTATAGAGGAAGAGCTTGACTGAGAAAGTGTAATAGAATGCTGAAAACAGTCACTATCACTAAATTTAATAAACACAAGCAAGATTATGTACTGCAGACTATAATCCATATTCCAAGTGACTGCAATAAGAAAGGATAAAGTTTGGATAATTATCTGTAATACAGAAATATGTTCCATACAAGTACAAAGGATTTTTACCCCAAAGTAGAAAATAAGACTGTTTCACAAAACAAATGCTTAGTTATCAAGAAAACCTAGCTATTTAAAATAATTTGTTTTTGGAACTAAGAGCCATTAGAACTTTTTAAACAAGCAAGTTCTTGGGAAAAATGAGGATATACACTAGGAATCAGCATTTTAGATAATGAAAATCACTCTCATGGTGAAATATTTTTCTTAAATGTCACCTGCTCTTATTTTAGCATTAATGAGTTTAGTGAAACTATATCAAAATGAAACCTAGTATCACATACATATATATGCATAATTTTTAGAAATACATTTCAATTCACAGTTATTTCTATTTTACAAGTACATTTCTATTATAATGTCTATTATTAACACTGTTTCATCAGGTATGTCCTCATTTTGATTTAGTTCCCTAATGCACACTAAATTTAGGATCAAATCATTAACTGAAAAGACAACATTACAATACAGTTTTAGGTCTTCTATACTAAATTTTTAAAAACAAAAACTGTACTAATTAGACCGCAATTTCAGTTGTATTCACTGGACTGTAATCACCTCAATAGTATCACATCCAAAATTCTCCAATCACTTACCAAAAAAATATTTTGTTTTGTTTATATAGGAACATTCTAAACTCAAGAGTCTTATTTTTATTGTACCTTTCATGCACAACTCAAAATCCTTCACAAGTGTAACAAAACTACACACTTACCAACACCTTGGGGTCGACTTAACCTTACAAGATTAATTTCAACTTTTTGGACATGAGGTGGATATTCTTTCCTAGAAAAGGAAATTTATATAGTTTACTCAAACAGGAAACGTGGTTTTCAAAGTGAAAAAGTTAAGGGGATATTTACAATGCATTTATTAAAAGAAGTTCTAGCTTCTTCATCATATAAAGTGATACTATAAAGTAGTAAAACCATAACTGGATATGGTGGCACATGCCTATAATCCTAGCTACTTCAGAGTTGAGGTGGCACTATAAGAAGTTCAAGGCCAGCCTGGGCAACTGAGTAAGATCCTGTCTCAAAATTTAAAAAGGGATGGAAATGTAGCTTGGTAGTAGTGTATTTGCCTAGCATGAGAGAGATCTTGGGTTTAATACTCAGTCCTACAAGGAAAAAACAAAAACAAACAAACAAAAAAATCAAAAAGTTAAAGTGCATGACATAAATATACTTAAGTTTAAGGTATTATGCGATCCCTAATAAAAAATGATTCTTTTACTCAGATTATCAATCTAGCAGAGCCGATCAGAGGCAGACGGTTGAATAAAAATAAATTCAGATTATTATCCTTTCATAATAGTCACATTTTTTATTTTAAAAATTATTTATTTGAGACAGGTCTTGCCATGTTACCCAGGCTGGCCTCAGAGTCTTGGGCTCAACCAATCCTCCTGCCTCAGCCTTCCAAGTATCTAGGACAACAGGTATATGCCACCACATTCACAGTTGTCTTAAAATATTAAATTACTCTGTCAAATTTCATATATAATCAGTTTTAAATATAATTCTTAGTAGCTAAATGTGCTAAATACTATATCCATCCAAATTCCAAACCCACTAATTTGGAGAAAAAGCAAGTCTTGTATCTAGTTATGGAATAAAAGCATTATACAAGGAAAACTGCGTTAAGTGTGATAGATTAGGGAGCTATGATTACTTTTCTTGCCCTAATTAAAGCTTCTAAAAGTATTGCTGTTTTATCAGAAAAAATCAAAGAGGATATTCTATTTGTTTATAAATCTATTTGCACTACTGACCAATTTTTCTATTCATGACAAGTTATCAGTTCAATGAAACTTATTCTTGAAAGGATGTCCTATTCTTACATTATAAAAGTTAAAACACAAAATGAAACTGCAAAAACCACAAAAGGTGAAAATATTAACAGTGTTGACAGTAGTATTTTCCAAAATACTATTTGGAAAGCAGTTAGCAAATACAGAGTACCATATGCCAAGTAGTATTCTAAGTGCTTTGTATCTATTAATCCCTTTTACTGCACACAATAACCTTTTAAAGTGTATACTATTAGCTGAGGAGGAAAGTGAGGCACAATTACATTAAGGTGTCCAAGATCATACAATTAAATGGATACCAGAATTTGCATACTGTCAAATGGCATCAGTATTGATAACTAGGGCAACATCAGGAACAACCAGGTAATTTCTACTCTGCTGAGATTTTAAGATTTGTGAGGATACAAACTGTGAAGAAGAGAATTTACCTTAGATGTATTAGTACTAAGGTACCACAAAAAAGGTACAATTTAGCTTCTAATGGCAGTATCTTTTTTTTTTTTTTTTTTTTTTTTTGGTACTGGGGATCGAACTCAGGACCTTGTGCTTATCAGGCAGGCGCTTAGGCCACTGAGCTAAATCCCGGGCCTTATGGGCAGTATCTTAAATCTTAAGATTTAAAATGTGTGCTTTTACTTTTTGAGACAGGGTTTCTCTATGCAGTTCAGGCTGGCCTTTAATGCAAGCTAGCCTTGAACTTCTAGCGCTCCTCCTGCTTCAGCCTCCCAAGTGTTGGGATGACAGGTGTATGCCACCATGCCTGCTTCTTATAATGTATAGTTTTATACTGTGCACATTTTCACACTGAAGAATTACATAATAGTCTTACTTTTAAATAACTGCTTTCTAATGCCTAGTTTTTATAGTTCTTCATTTTGAAAAAATAAAAATACTGACTTTAAAATGTAACACACACTGGGCATAGTGGCACAAGCCTGGATGGAATCCTAGCACTCAGGAGGCTGAGGCAGGTTTGCCATGAGTTGTGGCCAGGTTGAACTAATGGCAAGACACTGTCTCATCCCCATCCCAACTCAGAAGAAAAAGTCACACAGAAGCAATGAATCTGAAGCAAAAATGGTAATACTACATTTTAAAAAATTATGAACAAAAAAGTAGGTATTTTAAAGTACTAGAGATTGTTACAAGGTAAGTTACAGGGTAGCTACAAAGTCTGGAAATACAGATTTCTTTTTTCTTTTTTTAGTTTGAACTTGTTTAATTATACTGGGATATGCCAAAAGCACAGGTTTATTCAGTAAAAATAATTGACATAAATAATCCTAAACAGTAAATCACATGGACATGTATAGGAATTGATGAAAATGCTGCATTAATGAACCATACTTTTCTGTCATACAAGATGGTGTACAACTGTAATTTTACCACTCTGGGAGACTAAGGCAGGAGGGATCATAAATTCGAGTCTACTCTCCAAAACCTATCAAGACTATGTCAAAAAAAAAAAAAAATTTTTTTTTTTTAAAGGGCTGGGGACATAGCTCAGTGTGAAATTCCTGGAATCAATTCTCAATATTGCAAAAATTAAGCAAACCATAATCTTTGCAATTTGATACAGTGCACTGGACCATCTACTGCAAGTAAGGATTATCACATATAACATCTATAACCTTATCATGAACTGTAATGTAATATTAATAAGCTACTATATATGTCTGTCTCTAATTCGAGACTTTATAACTACCCTTTCAGTATTTGCTACATTTTCCTATTCTACTAGGAAAAAGTTTTATGTTTAACAAATATATTGCAAAAATCAAAGTACTGCTGGGCATGGTGGTACACACCTGCAACCCCAGCACTTAGAAGACAGAGGCAGGAAGATCACTGTGAGTTCGAGGCCAGTCTGAACTATATAGTGAGACACTGTCTCAAAAGGGGGGATGTTGGCAACAGTATCCCTTAAATTTAATATAAGAATATATGATGTTTAAGATAAGCATTGGTTTGATACGAGAATTGAATTTTCCAGTCATAAACTATCCTATCTCATTTGAAATGTAGTTGTTTTAAAAGTTTGTTAATGATCTAAAATAAAAATCTAGCCAGGTGTGGTGATACATGCCCTTAATCTCAGTCTGGGGAGGCCGGAAGGAGGATCCTTACAGCCTGGGTTACAAAGTGAGCTCAAAGCCAGCCTGAACCGCATAGAGAGATGCTATCTCAAAAAGACAAAAATAAAATAAAATAAAATATGTGTTTCATTTCTTGAGCTGAGTTTTTTACTCTTGAGGATAAAAAGTATCAATCTCCAAAATACTAAGAAGCTGCAGCCTAGAATTTAACTTTCTTTACAGGAGATATTTCTTTTCCACTCTAAACCAAGTAGAGGTAGGGAAACTGTTTAATGTAGAAGTTTTAGAACTTAAAACTTTAGAAGACACATAAAATGAACTGGAAAATATTTTTTCTCTATCTACAAGTGCTTTAAACATCAGACTGTTCCATTTACAAAGGTTAGATTAAGTCTTGGCCATTAAAATTACTTTGGGGAGTGAGGAGACCAGGTATCAAACTCAGTACCTTGTGTTTGCCACGCAGGTGGATTGTGTCACTGAGCTATATCCCTGACCCTAAAGTTACTTTTTGTGCATGAACCTAATTTTTATTGCAAAAAAAAGTTGCAAAGGTAATCTGGAATTTCCTTATATCCTTCATTCTAACATTAGTGTCTACTACCCTTATACATATGCACAAAAACAAAGCAAAACAAAACTCCCCTCAGAAATCAGCACTGGTATATTATTATTAACTCCTCACTTTTAGCTTTTACCAGCTATTTTACTAATACTTTTTGTTCCATGATCCAATCCAGGATACATTGTATTAAGTGATCATATTTCCTTAGTCTCCTCTTTGTGTTTTTCAGTCTTTCATGACCTTGACATTCTGGAAGAAACTGGTCGGGTAATATATAGAATGCCTTCAGTCTAGATCTGTCTGATGTTTTCTCAGGATTTGATAGAAGGCTGTGGGTTTGAGAAAGAATATAAGAGATAAAATACCCTTTCATCACATAATGTCAGGGGTACATGTTACCAATGACTTTTCACTGATGAAAATTCACCTTGATCTCTTAAGATTGTCTTTGCCAGGTTTTTGTAAAGTTACTACTTTTTTCCCCATACTCTTAATTAGATGAGTCAGTAAACCCAGCCAACACTCAAAAGCAATCAGGGTAATTAAGTTCCACCTTCTGAAGAGTCAAATACCTACTCATATTACTTAGAATTCTTCTGTGAGAAATAGTTTTTTTGTGGTACTGGAGATTGAACCCAGTGTCTCAAGTATGCTAAACAAGATTGCTAGCACTGTTATATCTCCAGCTCTCCCTTGACTCATTTTTTGAAATGGTCTCCCAAATTTTCCCAGGTTGGTCCCAAACTTACGATTCTTCTGCATTAACTTCCAAAGTACTATACAGTAGGTGGATCTGGTTTGCTGCCTCCTGGTTCACTTTATGCCACTTATTAAATAATTAAATAAATCCAGCATTGTACTGAAAGTGATGCTTCTTTCATGTTTGCTAATGCCTTGGTGGGGCATGGTGGCCCATTCCTACAATCCCACCACTCTGGGTGGCAGAGGAAGGAGGACGGCTGGACTGGGCATCTTAGTAACTTAATGAGACCCTGTCTCAAAATAAACAGAGGGTATAGCTCAATGAGGCCATGGGTTCAACCCCTAGTACCACACACAAAGATTGCTAAAATAGGTCAATAAACACATGAATTATTTATTTGTATCACTGTAACTCATGGATACTTATTTTGTTAATAGGGTAAAATAACCCAATTACTATACTTTTGGCCCTTTCAGCTGACTCTTGTGTCCCTATGGTATGATGTATCCTGTTTTTCATCATGGTAAAACATACATCACGCAAAATTCACAAAAACACAGTCATCCATGCTAATCATCTCTTATTCCAATTTAGTAGGTGTGCTGCTAAAGTAGTGTGTGTCTGTGTGCACATACACGTGTGACATTTTCCATGTATGCATGAGACTGCTGTTTCTTTTTCCTAAGGGGTCCCTAAAATGAGCCATTTCTTCATATTCATTTTACTGCAAAGTGGTATTTAAAAACCAGGATCTGGGCAATGTTTTGTTTTTGGCCTTCCTTTAATAGTACCTCTTTCTATATTAGTCTTTCCAGCACTTATGTCAAAAGATGCAAATTTCTGCCAAGTGGTGTGGTACAAGGGAATACACTGAGTTAGAGATTAGAGCCCACCTTAGCCTACACAGTGGAGTTCAAGACCAGCCTGAACTATCTTAAAACAAAACAAGAAGACATAACTTTCTATAAAGATAACTACTCATTTGAGCTTTTTAAACTGATAAAGCAGTTTAATTTTCAAAGAAAGTACTAAAATCTCCAAAAATTTGTTCTAATAAAAAACTTCTTGATTACTATATTTACTATGCTCATGTATTTGTTATATTCATTTAAACTCTTTCTTACTTATACTAGTACCACCAAAAAAGAGAATTATTTTAGCTGTTTATCTCTCTCTTGGGGAACTAATCATGTCTTTACTTGCAAATTATTATTCTGTATGATTCTTTTAAGTGTAATCCAAATGTATCCCATTAAATATATTCAACTAGCTGAGCTTGGTGGTGCATTCCTGTAATTCCAGCACATGGGAGGCTGAGGCAGGAAAATCATTTGCAAGTCTGAGATCAGCGTGGGCTACAAAGTGAGCCCAAGGCCAGCCTGAACTGCGTAAAGACCAAAAAACTGCATAAAGACCCGAAAAGACCAAAAAACAAAACAAAACAAAAAACCGTAATAATAATAATATATAGATATATTCAACTAAAAAAATAAATATATTCAACTGGGTTACAATTACTTTACCATCTGGTTTTATTAGTGTTATGGTTGATACACTGTGTCAACTTGATAAGTTTAGAAGTTTAACTAAGAAACTCAGCAGGGAGCCAGGATCCTTACTTTGTAAGTATCCTCATCCTGTGTAAGGGAGGGCACAGAGATTTTGTGAGTGCTACACCTGCTCTAAGTAGTTTTCCCTACTTTTTTGCTCTGGCTGCTGCCTTGAAGAGTTGCCCTGGTGACATGCCACACTGCCTTGGAACTAGCTGATTATAGACTGAAACTTCCACAGTGAGCTAAATAAACTTTTTTCCTTCCTTCATTTTGGGTATCAGGTATTTTGTCCCAGCAATGAGAGAAAAGTAAACAAGACAATTAGGTTTTTAGATTTGTACATTACTATTTCACTGTTTCTTCTTTCCTTTGTTTTGGGTATTGAGTACTTTGTCCCAGCAACATGAGAAAAGTAACCAGGACAATGAGGTTTTTAGATTTATTACTGTCTCACTGTTTCTTCTTTTCTCTTATTTTCATTTATCCATCTCTTCTCCCCAGTTCATTTAACAAAGTACTAGTTATTTTCTCTCAACCCCTCCTATACTTGCATGCTTCTATTGCATTAACACATTAGCATAATTGCAGGAACTGGGATGTACTTCAATGGTATGCTTACAACTATATCCTCAAACACTTGTATTGCTAATTCACATCTCTAATTGAATGGGACCTTCGAAATAGTTCTATTTTCCTACCTACTCTTCCAAGAAAGGTCCCTTCCAAACTAAGGTCTTTTATTTTTCCATCTTACCCTTTCCCAAAATGATTGCTTTTTCTTCTGCTGTTCTATCTACCCAACTCTTAAATTCTGCTGAGACAATTTTGGATATTTAGACAGCAGGACTGATTTTCTTTAAAGCACATTTTATCTAGACAGTAGAATATATTGAGTTTTAACTGAATGTCACTCAACCTTTTAATGGTGCCAGTTGTAAATCATTTATATAAAGACTGCATTTTAAAATCTAAAATATTTATTAGGCAATAACAATTCCCTAAGAAGGCTTCTATTCCATAAATATAAAATCCAAATTCAGCTCACAAAGTCTTTTTTGATCTAGGTTCCAGCTCATCATGTAACATTCTTTACCATTAGCTCTACCCTCTAGTTACAGTGGTCCTTTTTCTTCTGTTCTTTGAACCTACCCCTGCATTAATAACTAATCTGGCAAAGTCACTTCTAGATCATAAAACAGCTGACTCCTTATTTAATCCTTGGTTAAACATTAGCTACATAGTAATTAATTTCTGTTTGGAAGATGTGATCTAAAGAATACCACAGTCATGCTATCATACTACATTCCAATTATACTGCTCTACATTTTAGCTTTTACTCATATTAACTTTTACCTATACATTATTAGTCTTTGACCTACCAGAATGTCAACTACAGCTCTTTTAGAGATCTTCTGTTTTATATATCATTAGATCCTCATGCCTAGGGCATAGCACTTGAAAAATACAAGGAAAAAAAAGTGTGTCATAGCATATAATCAAAAGTGTATTTAATTTTACAACAGCTGCGCAAGGACAGCGATGTTGTCAAAACAATCATTGGCCAGTATGTGGAGCTGTAATAAATTAAAATATGCATTTGTCAGCCAAGTACAGATGTCATGATGTGAGCATTTGAAAGAGTTGGGCATAGTGGTGCGTGCTTGCAAACCCCACTCTTGGTAGGGGGTAAGGCAAATGAATTTCGAGTTCAAAGCCAGCTTGGACTAAATAGACCTTGTCTCAAACAGAAAAAACACAAAAAAAAGTACCATGGACTTGTTGTATTTATGGATTTGTGGACTGGAGAGATAGCTCAGCAGCACAGCATATGCCTGGCAAGCATGAGGTCATGAGTTCAACCCCTGGAACCCCCCCCAAAAAAAACAAAAAACAAAAACAAAAAAACAACAAAAAAAACAACAACCCAGTATCATTCTTCTCCATTTATGGATTTGGGGCTGGCTGGAAGCTGAACATACTCACCCTGTTCACTATTTTACTACCTAGTCTTTCCTTAAGTGTTTCCATGTCAATCAGCATTTTCTTTACAGTAGGCTTTGTTATGCAACAAGCTGTCATTCTTTACCCTTATTTATTTTTATTTAAAAAGAAGTCCTTAATTTGTTCTTCTCAAGTACTCTTCTAAATTAAGAATTTGTCAAATTTCTTAACCAACTTACAAAGATTTTGAATAGGATTGCATTAAACTCACCTATTTTTTAAAAAATGGCTCAAATAACAAATTCTTACCAAGCTGAAGCATAATATATGTTTCAGATTAAGTTCTCTTAAATATATTTATACAGGATTATAAAATAACCTCAAAACTGGGTATTCAATTTTAGGTGCCATGAGATTATTTGTCTTTTCAATATATACTTTGATTGTGAACCTTTTATAGTTTTCAATGATATAAACAGCCCACTGTGGCATGCATGCTGTAGGTTCACTGTAATTAGTGTACCATCTTATTCAACTCTAATTTTTAAAAAAAATTTTAATAATGATTCTTGTAATTTCAAGAAACAAGAAATAAAATAAATATAATTTTATTTTCAGATACCTTGAAGCAGCAATTAAATTACGAACTGGTTACATCTGTCTACAATTTAGTAGTTCTTACTGAAAGCATTTGAAATTTATTTTTCTAACCAAAGAATCTTTTCCAGAGATGTATTCTAAGAGATGTAGTTAAAGATTCATATAAATGATCATTCACAAACTTTTTTTTCTAATAGTGAATGGGCAGATAAATGATATATACATTATATATGAAAGGTAAGCTACTATACAGTTATTAAAATTATTTATAGAAGCCATCTTGATACAGGGAAGTGCTCCAAACATACTGTTAGATGAAAACTCAGAACACACAGTTGTACTTTCATTATGATGACACAGTGTTAAATATATTTAAAAGTGCATAGAAAATAAGAAATGTATTAAAATCCTAACAATTCAGTATTCTAAGACTTTTTTCAAAAATTGTACAATTTTCATTTATTTAATTAGGTACCAGGAATTGAACTCAGGGCCTTGCCAGGCAGGCCCTGTTCTGCTGAAACATATCCACAGCCCAAAACATTGTACTTTAGAATGTATCTGTCCTTTCAAACAAACCCTATAAATAAATATTTGTTATATTTGCAACATTTTGATAGTATTCTTTTTACCTTTATATCTGTTTCAAAATTTTCTACAATATGCATAATTTTCATAAAAAAATAAATATTAAAAACAAATTCTAAATTTTAAAAAATCACGTTTCAGTTTTATAATGTGTCAACAGACTCTGTATCAAAGGCAAAGATAAAAAAATCAAACAGCTCAAAATACCAGAGCACATATTCTAGGTTGTTCATGCTGACACAGTCCATTTACAATTCATCTGGCCGTCTTTCAGAAAAAAATCTGAGTTCTTCGAATGATCAAAGTCACCCACGGCAAAGAATTGGCAACACTTTTTTTTTACAGTTTGCAAGCTCTGGAGCTTAATACTATAATTTATTTATTTATTCTAGCTGGAGTTTAAGCTTATAACCTACCTCAAGGTACTCAGTATATACTACAAATGAAAAACACCCTAGAAAAGTTAATCTTTTATTTAGACTAACTAGTTTTTATCAGATAAACCATTGTTCTGTGAGTATTTATTTCAGTGGTTTACAGTGTTATTCACAGAGGGGTAAAACAAAATTTTCTAAGTAAAATCTGGTAACACAAATGTTTTTACTTGAACTCTGATGAACACAAAATAACTTTAGGCAAGGACCCAAAGGGTTATGGACTACGTTCAGCCTCAGTAACATGCTCAGATATATTTGTAAAATCACTGATAAACAGTAGCTGCTTCAATATACCTTTTTTATTTGTTTTTTGGTGTTCTTGAGAAAAGGTCTCACTATGTAGTGCAGGCTGGCCTTGAACTCACTTATGTAGCCCAGGCTGGCCTTAAACTCATGGCAATCCTCTTGCCTTACCCTCATAGAGCACTGGGATTATGGGTGTGCATCACATGCTCCACTCAATCCATTTTTAAAGAGCCTCAAAGTCCTTACAGATAATCTTAACATAAAGAGTATAAGAATTCCAATACCTGTTACTATTAATATTTGTAAGTTCCTCATGTTTACAGTAAGTCAATTTTAAATAATTATTTGTCCCTCATAAAACTTCTTTAATACTGGGCAAATACTATTATCACTATTTTAAAGCAAATAATGAGCTTACTTGCTAGTTTTGTTGGTATGTCAATCTTCTGACTTCTATTCTAGCACTGTTCCAGTGAGTATATAAGCTATTAGAGGGCAAACATTTCTCTCTGTTCCTAAGAGTACCTGGTACACGTGGACACTTAAATATTTGCTTGATATATCAGTTAATAAACTCCCACTATATAAATATGCATAAAGCATCAAAGCAGTGGGAAAAAAAGTATAAACAACACAAGCCAAGCAAGATGGTACACACCTGTAATGCCAGCACTTGGGAGAGCTGAGGCAGGAGTATCACCCTAAGTTGGAGACCAGCCTTGGCTATATAAGTGGAGTTCAAGGCCAGCCTCCACTACATAGTGAGACTGTCTCAAAACCAAAACCAAACCAAACAACACAACTACTGCAAAAAAGAAGGAATCTAAGACCTTTTCATCATTCTAATAAACAGTATATGCATTTTAATTACTGCAGCATAGTATACAGGCTGAATATGTTCATTTCAATAAAACATGAGTCTCTTCCATATGAATAACTGTATGAAGTTTTATAATGTATATTCCTAACAATTAAATATACCGTATTTCAGCAGCCTTATTAAAAAAGTAGTCATTGATAAGCCAAAAATTAAAGATATAGCATTTGTATAATGTGTTCAATTAAAACACACTTATGGCCGGGCATGGTGGTTCATGCCTGTAATCCTAACACTCAGGTCACTAGGGCAGGAGGATAGCTGTGAGTTCGACGCCAGCCTGAACTGCACACTGAAACCCTGTCTCAAAAAGACAAAAAACAAAAAACCAAACCCATGGAGACTTGTGAAATATTTCAGAATTACAAAATATGTTTAAATCTTTTTTTGCTGAAATGATCACCTGAGAATCTCTATTTCTTAAATTCAGTGATCATGAAGTCTAATACATTTTACAAAGTTGTGAAAATTTCTCTTTACTTCTACATCTTTAAACAAAATTATAAGGTTGAAATTACAGAACTATGGCTGGGGATTTCACTCAGCAGCATAAGCACCTGCCTGGCAAGTTCGAGGTTGTAAGTTCGATTCCTAGTACAAAAAAAAGAAGAGAATAAGAAGGTAGAAGGTAGAAGGAGGAGAAGGAGGAGGAGGAAGAAAGAAGAAAGAAAGAAATTGCAGAACTAAACAAAATTATTCCTTCATTTGATACCAATTACCCAAGAGTACTGCTTTAATGCCAGGACTCCTAACCTATTTGGGAGGTGGGAAGGCAAGGTTCACATAAAAGGTAAACCTCATGAAAACATGAAACAAATACATGTACAACAGATTTCCCATACTTATTACTGGGGATAGTTACTCTTAGGGACATTTGCTTTAGAACAATTATCATCATTTCACTATTTAAAGAAATGTGTGTTCTTAAAATCCTTTTATGTGTTATTTATATTACTAAACTCTCTCCTAAAAAGATTATGTGGCTGCCAGTGTTTTTACAAAGGGAACAAATACAGTGAGAAGAGAAAGCTGATAATAAAATTCTGTTTCAAATTTTTTGGTCAGATAAAAACCCAAGCCAAGCCAAGCCTAACCAAAACAAAAGACAAAGCCCAGGGCAAGGGATATAGCTCAGTGGCACAGTGCCTGTCTGGCACATGAGAGGTCTTGGGTTCAATTCCTCGTAACAAAATCACACACACACACACACACACACACACACACACACACACACACACACAAAACAAACAAAAACAAAACACCATCCCAAACCAGAAAAAAATTTATGGTCAGAATAGAAAACTTTGCTATGTAAGTTTTAACTCTAATTCATTCTCCTTATCCTCTGTACTACAGAAAAGTACTACAAACAGGAGTATTATCACTGAAATACAAGATTTTGATCCCTGTAACAGAAAGCAACTTTATGCATCAGGGATTTAGCTCAGCAGCAAAAGTGTCTGCCTGGAAAGTGCTAGGTTGTGAGTTCAATCCCCAGTACCAAAACAAATCAAAATAAAACAACCTTTATGACCACGCAAGGAAATACTCTACTTTTAAAGTAAAACAATTAGTCATGAAAAACATCAATATGTTTTTCATGACTAATTGTTTTACTTTTATTGAAAATCATACTGAAACACCTCTCAAGTAAGCCCAATACCATGTTATATTATTTGTAGTTTCTTTGCATTAACATAGAAAGATTTAAGCACTGGCGATCCAGTCCAGGGATACAGTGCTTGCCTACCATGCACAAGGTCCTTTCTACCTTACATCCCCCCAGCAATGCCATCATCATCAGTATTGTCATCACCATCTCTAATGACAAACTCTAATGCAGTAGATATTTGACAAAGCATTTAAATAATCTAGTCTTTTACTGCTATACCCATGCTCTCATTTCATCAGTATTAATCTTACCTTTCTTTTCGGTCCGGATTGCTTAAAACATGAAAAAGAAAAAAAAAGTAAGAGGCAAGACCTCATTGTAGATTTATCACTGTAGTTTAGTAACTGTAGTTAATAAGGCAAAATTATAATGTGATCAATTTGTTTTAAAGACATTCTGTATATATTATATGTTTTCAGTCTTTTCTAAATTGTTCCACTTGTCAATATACAAAATAATGTAAACAATTCTATATGATAGGAAAAAGACGGATATACAAATATATGAAAAATTCTTCCAAGGTTTTTATCTATTAAGCATTGAAGGATATAATGTATGTCATTTTAGCATAGTTTTGTTAATCGTCTTCAAGGAACAATGACATTTTCTGAATCTTATAAAACTTAAGTGATTCTAATCCTGTCAGGTATGATTATTTGTTGTTGATTTTACAAAAAAATTTTTAAGGCTGAAACTTTTACACAAAAATCTTGGGATAAATATTAAGTATTTACTTGGGAAATAAGAAAAAGCCTAAAACAAAATCATGACCTCTTATAAGAAGTCCTATATATAAAAGTTCCACACTTCTGCATAGTATATGAAACTTAAAAAAAAAAAAAAACTTTAATATTCAAGAGTGGAACTATGAAGTCTCTAATTTAGAATAAAACCCAAGATTCTCATCCTGAAATTATTCAATGAATCAAATATTCAGAACAGTAATAAGCAAAGCACAGCTTACAAAATTCCCAAATCCCATACTGACTTTTTGTCAGTATTTTGTTCCTTTTTTAGACTTTTGGTTTCTCACACTAAGAAATAATATTTGTCATGTAGAACACACAAGTAACAACTTAATCTTAACAAACTAAGAAAAAATATAGTAATATTTTTATATAAACATTCAAGAAAAATACATACATTAAAAACTTTTTCAATAAGGAAAAGAATTACTGTAAACTTACACATAATTGAAACCTTACTCTTAGACTTAATACATAATCTAGCTATTTAACTTTACAGTGTTGAGCCCAAAAAGTGAAAAGAGGTTAGTGTCTCTATTTTGTTATTTTTAAAACTCACCTGGTACAAAGAAAACAGGTAGAATATAGAACAGAGGTAAAAGAAACAGATTGGGTTTTCCCAGTAAACCAAGAAAATTAGGAAGAAGGAAAAATTCTTTTTCCCTCTCACCTTATTCTTCAGAAAAATAAATTATCATATAATACATAATTTATAAGTCACAGCATTCCATAAGAAGCTTCAATGAGTTTGTGAAATCCTGCCCTACAGGACCCCACATACACACTTATATAAAAAAACAGGGCAGTCATTAATCATGAAAGTCTTTGTACAAGTGTCAACCTAATTCTTGGACTGTTTCACACAAAATGGAATGGAAAATTTACCTTCAATTAGTGCTGTTTTGGCAGTCATAACATTTTTTTTTAAGGGAGGCAAAAAGATACCTCTTCTAGTACCTATGTCTTGACTTAGAGCCAAAAATTCTTTTAAAACGGTGCTTTTTTGTTAATAATTAAATCTGGCTTATTCTAGGAGCCCATTTTCTCTCAGATTATACATGTTTTTGCAAACTTATTCAATATCCCCTTCCTCTGCCAGTTGAAAATATAAATACCATCCCCTAAGATGTTCTGTTTCTTTAAATCTGATTCAAGGGGTACGGATGGTATAGAATTACGTATTTTTAAAAATTTCTACATTTCACTCCCATACTAACACTATTTTCCTTTACCACTATTAGTATATAGACAATCTGTCTTTTAAAAATGAATAATTAGTATCTGAAATAGTAGTAAATAAACAGGTTGGGATGTTAATTATCTCCCAAAAACTAGCTCAATATTTAACAATCTTCACTGTTTTTTACTGTTTTTTTTTTTTGAGGCAGGGTCCCTCTATCTAAGACCAGGACAGCCCTAAATTCATCCTGTAGCCCAGGCTGACCTTGAACTTGCACTGATCTTGCCTCAGCCTCTAAATCCTTGGATTATAGGTGTGCGTCACCACACCAGGCTTAACTCATTCCTTTTTATATAAAAAGATGTTCAGAACTTGCTCCCCTTATCTTTACTGAAGAACTACAAATGATTCATTTAAAAAAGCAAGCTATACATATATATTCAGAACAGCACTACAATGTTACTCCAAGAATGTTGTTGTATGTCTAAATTACCAAACTGGTGGCATTTCTTTCAATATCAAATTAAGACATAAGAGAACTTTTATCAGAAGTGTTAAAAGCCAGTGTGTTCATGGTCACTTTCACCTGAGTCCTAACAATTCTGCTTAGTGCCAAATATCCTTAGTGAAGTTTCATGCCATGCGTTTGAAGATGTGGTTGCTGTGGCATGAGTGTCCTCTTTAGCAGTACTTCCTTTGTTGTAACTTCTTCCTTGATCAGTAGTATTAGTACACATATGCTGTATATCTCTACTACTGCAGTTACCATGTGTTTCTTAGTCTTTCTGTTTTCTAATTAAATTTGATCTTCAAGTGCAAGAGAACAATGTCATATTCATCCTTGAATACTATTTCTCATCGATGCCCATTATGTAGCACACAATCACTGATTTTGAGGGATGCAAACTGATGAACTTCTTGACTTGTCTTTGAATTCAAAATCTTTTTACTGAGAGTCCTACTGCAGATGGAATAAGAAACGTTTATTCTTTTTTTTTTTGTTTTTTGGTACCAGGGATTGAACTCAGGACTGCATGCTTACAAGGCAGGTGCTTATGCCTGAGCTAAATCCCTGACCCAGAAATATTTATTCTTATACAGAGTAAATAAAAGACAAACAAGTAGGATCTGTCCTGCTTACTTGACTCCATTGTTCTATTTATTTCTTTTCATCATTCTTCTCAAATATTTTCACTCATGATTACTTGAGTACAAATTAATTCAGGTTATCAGTTTTTAAGAAGCAATATTTTACTGCTTAATACTAGCTCTTATACACTGAACTGAATCATTTACCAAGATAGGCAATGGCACACATTAAGGTATAATAGGTGCTGAGAATCATAAAAAAATAAAACAAAACTCAAATTTCCAGACTGAAATCGTTTTGTAAACATTCCAACGAGGAAACAAGGGACAAAGAATGGGTTACTATGTAAATAATTCTAAACAGAACATTAAAAGCACTGTCAATTTAGTGGTTTTGGTCATAAAATGTATCACAACTTGATTATAAACTTTAATATTTCAATGTAGGTCATATAATCAGAAATCAAGACAACAGTATCTCCTCAGCAACAGTTTCTATTCTATTATGATTAACATACAATCATGTGTCTCTCTTTTTCCCTCCACCTGATTATTTTTCTGTTTTCTTCTGTGCCACATGTAGGCCACAGAGCTTAATTTGTATACTTTGAACAACAGGGCAAGCCAACATTTGGTATATGTAATCATTTATATTTTGTCTTTTTAACTGAATTTTTCAAATATCTGCTGTAAAAACTGATAGGAAAAAACAAACAAAAGAAAGGTTTAAAAATCTTAAGTATAAAAGAGGTTTAAGATTTCTATATTATAGCAAATCTGTGTATATATCGAATATGGCAAAAATTACTAAGGTTCAAGACACATTTTCTCCTGACGCAGAAGGAGCCCAAGTTCAAGGCCAGCCTGGGAAACTTATGGAAACCCTGTCTCAAAATAAAAATAAATAGCCAGGTGTGCCGGTGCACACTGGTAATCCCAGCATTCAGGAGGCTGGGCCACGGGAAGCCTGAGGCAGGAGGATCACTTGGATACATAGTTCATACAAACACCCTAAAAAATAATTAAATAAGCAAAAAGGGCTCAGTACTCCTTGGGTTCAATTTCCAGTTCTGGGGGTGAGGATGGGGGACCCAAACCTTAAAACTAAACATTTCCTTAATGAACAGTACCCTAGGTTGACATTTTTAAATGTACAACACATTTTTAAATTTTACTACTTTTTGAAAATTACCATGCAAAAGACTCTAACTGCTAGGGCCTAGCAATTTCAATCAATTAAAAAGGGAATATTAACATTCCAAAAACGGTTTCGGAAAAATTCCCAAAGCATTTAAAATACCCAAGCTTTCCCCAATTATTACTTTCATTATTTGAACGTTGAAGCAATACTTTCAAGATCAACAAGAACCTTAAACATATAAAACTACTGAAATCAAAATTTTCTGAAATACTTAAAACTATTTCAATACTATATGAAATTTTATAAACTTTAGAAAGTAAGGAAAGTAATAACTATAGCTTTACCTTTCAGACCTCAAACTAAAAGGATATCCCAAGCAAACACTCAAGGTTCAAATTATAAATAATTAATAATAAGTAATTTAAATATCTTCTTACATCTGGATTGCAACAGAATGGCTTATTTTAAAATTATTTATTTACAGAATGTGACTGCTGCAAAGGCAGGACACAGAACAAAAACTTTCAGGTGAAGAATTATTTCAGAGATAATATCTCAGAGTGAAAATAGTTTCACAAAGGAGAAGAAAACTTTTTTGGGGATTTGTTTTTAAGTACAACACTCCTTTTAAGGAAGGTGGAATGTACATACTAAACAAACAGAATTCTATTCCTTACCTTTGGGCTGCTGTTTTTACTACTGGTATTTGTACATGAGCATGATGAAAACGTCTACCATGAACTATAGTTCCAGAACAAAATGATGCATTTTGTGTATTTTCACTGCAAAATTCAAAAAACACAGAATAAGCTGAATGGGGAAAATTTACATATATGTTGAATCCCACCCCCCAAAATTCTTTAAAATCTGAGCACATACATAAAAATCTTTACTACTTAAAAAAAAATTTAGCCATGTAACAATGTTTATTAGGAATCTTCTATTTCCCTAATTCTTTCAAATGTTTCCAATCCAGTTCAAGGAAAAAAAAAATAATAGAATATTAGAATTGAAATCAGGATTCCTAAATTCTAACTCTGGTTCTGCTACTAAATTGAAAGCCTTCATGAGTCTTAGCTATCTATAAATTGATAGAATAGAAAAAAATAATAACTTTTAACCCTATATATGGGTTGCTGGTGATAGCCAAATATTAAGTAGTAGTGGTTCACTATGATAACCACCAAGAAACATGGGTTATATCCAGAAGACAAGAGGAACAAGAAATCTTTAAGGAAAAGAAGAAAAAGGCCCTTGTTAACATAATGTATCTGTAGTGTTCTCTAAATGAGACGACCACTCTAGCTCAAGGCACCTTCCATTTCTAATCTTATGACTGAGATTCAACTAATCATAGGAAAGCAAATGCATGAGATGCTAGTCTGCTGAAATGTTTCTTGTGGTACGTTTTATTGAAAACCTAGAAACCAATGCAATCAATCCTACTATCCCGATGCCAAAGCAAAGAATCCATATACTGAGACCATCCTAACTCTTGGCCTACTAACAAATTTAAAAGAAAAAGTATAGAGTGGAAATACTGGCCACAAAGAGTACATTTCATGCGAAACCCTTCATCTTTTCTGTAGGAAAGTGTGACGATGCACCTATACCTCAATTTCTTATTGTTGCTCAACATGTTAAGTCCAATCGGGTTGCCTTTCAAAGTTTTAAAACTTTCACTCTTGTTTCGTCCCATATATGTCTTCAAGATGAAATCACCAGAACTAGTAGTAACAATTTCAGATGGACGATTTAACTGTAAAAAAGATCCATAAATATTAAAGAGTCAACACCAAAATATATCAACAACTACTTGAAAACTCACTAGAACAAGTAAAACATACAGCTTCTGAGGTGGAGAGGGAGCGCAACAACGGAACCGAGAGTAATTCAGCTGTGATCACTTTTTTCTAAAGACAATGTGAATTTTGTAAGAACGTGGGAACTATTATTTTCTCTTCAGGTAAATCTTCCTGAAGATATTTGAAAAAAAAAAATGAGGGTAGGAAATCATAGGCTAACTTTTTCCACAGCAGAAAAACAAGCCTTCTTTCTGTTTAGAAGGCACTGGTGCTACCTATAGAACAGTACTGTAAAATAGGACTGCCAGTTATTTAAGCAAGTACCTTTCTGTAAGGATTTTTGCTTTTTAAATTTTTATAGAAAGAAACTGTGATATGGCTGCAATACCTTCACAGGTGTAAATGTTAACATAAACATATTAATAATAATCCAAAGAAACCTACTTTGGTTACATTCATTGCTCAAGACACTTAAAAGCTGTTTTCAGACTGGCAAAAATCCTCGGTTCTTAGTGATAATTTTTCAAAAATGACATTTAAAAAAAAAATCACTGTAATTTCTTTTTTGTTTGTTCACTATGTTGGGGGTCTCCGTGTGCTGCCCAGGCTGGCAACAAACTCCTGAGCTCAAATGATGCTTGTGAGCTAGGGATTTAGCTCAGGTGCCTAAGAGCCTGCCTGGCAAGTGGGAGTTTGTGAGTTCCATTCCTGGTACCAAAAACAAACAAACAAACAAACAAATCAAGTGATGCTTGTGCCCCAGCCTCCCAAATAGCTTAGTGTCAGGCAAGTGCCACTGTGCCTGCACACTGTTTATTTTTATTTTTTTTAAAGATAGCCTTGCCAGTCTTGCACTTTTGATCTTCTTGCCTCTCAGAGTGCTATGATTATAGGGATGGCCCCCATACCAGCATTAATTTCATTTTTAAGGCAAATTTTAGTTTGCTTTTTTTATTCATTCATAAGACATTTTCCCCAAATTATATCTAAAGAAACACAGTATCTCAAAAAGTATCTCCCACAAAAAATACTCTGAGGAAAGCATTCAGTGAGCCAAAACTGTTCTTACTTTCTTATGGATCTACATTCTACAATCCAAAGTATCTACTTTTTTTTTTTTTTAGTTGGTACCAGGGATCGAACTCACAACCACAGGCTTGCAAGGCAGGTGCTAATGCCACTGAGCTAAATCCCCAGCCCTCAAAGTATCTACTTTTGACACCATGTTTCTTTTCTCTTCCTCAAGACATTCTATTACTTCCTAATCCATGATTGTGAACTTTTTAGAGCTTTCAATGATACAGACTGCTATAGCATGTGTGCCATAGGTTCACCACCACTGTTTTTCCTGGGTAAACAGACTTTCAGGGACAAGACACTTAGAGAGCTAAACCAAGATTTGAGGCTATTTTCCTATAAAGTACCTACCGAACCCAGAGAATGTACCTGAGACTAAAATAAAATAAATTTCCAACATATTGACATAACTAGGGAGACTAAGGCTGGAATTCCACAGAAGTGAAAATGAACTTTGAACATATTCACATAGCTCAAGGCAAATATTCAAGTTTTAAATCCACCAGGTACAGAGGGTCTCAAAATATGAATGTGGATTATAGCCTACAAACATAAATTACAACTAGTATAGCCCTCACAGATGTATATCCACTTGCTTTCTAGTAATTTGAATTTGCAGGCAGATTAAAGTAACAGTGCTCAAATTTTAGATTATACCAGAATTACCTGGGTGAGTTAAAACTGCTCAACCTCAGCAGGTCTGGGACTGCCACTGAGCTCATGGTCTTGCCTCCTAAGTGCTGCAATTATATGCATGAGCCACCATGCTAGGCTAATCTCTGTATTTTATACATAATAGTAGCTCTCCAGCAACTAGACCTAAAAACATCAGGTCAATTTCTTGACCTTACTGAGTGATATGCAAAAAGTGCTCAAATTTCCCACAGTGGTTCTTTCTCCTCAATAAAATCTCTCTCCAATGTTATATAAACTTTGTAACAACTTTATCTGTTTTAAAAATTATTAAGCTTAAAAAGCAAAGTAACACTAGGCATGGTGGTGCGTGCCTGTAATAATTGCTGAGTTGGAGATTAGCCTACAAGGCATAGTGAGACCCTGTCTTAAAAAAAAAAAAAAAAAAAAGGCAGCAAGGGAATTTGCCTGAACTAAACTAGAACAAAGATTGCTTTCCCATACCTACCCTTGCAGGCGGAAATTTTAGTGTTGTTTGTAGAAATACAAATTGTAACAAGAGGTAATATCAAATCAATAGGATACAGAACATCTTGAGAAAAATGGAATTCCGCTAAAAGGTTCTTTAACATTAATGGAGAAATTAATCTTTTCACTTAAGAATTCTTTAAGTCAAGATTACCTTGATATATAGGCATTCTGTCATGTTTCTAAGGAATCACCTCCAACTGATCCTTCCTGGCAGGGTAAGGAGACCTCAGGATCGAACTCAGCCCTTTTTACTTATTTTTTATTTTGAGGAGCATTTCGCTAAATCAGTAAATTGCCCAGGTTGGGCTTGAACTTGCAATTCTCCTGTCTCAGCTTCCCAAATTGCTGGAATTATGGCGATGCGCCATCATATCTGCCTTCAAAATTTCTTCCTGAGAAAGCAGGTTAAGCATAGCTACAGTCAACCTAAAGCCTATTATTAAGTAGGGACAACCCCCCCTCAAGTAGCGAACAGGTAGGATGAAAGCCTCCTTGAGCTCCATTAGAAGTTAATGAAGATATTTATTAGGGCAGCTAGAGGCAGCCTCTGCCAGTGCAGATTAGGCTCAAGCAATTAGAAAGACAGAAGTAGTCAGACTCAAGAATCAGAAAGACAAAAGCCAAGAAACCAAGTTTAGGAAGGTCCCAAATAGTGCCATTAACATAAACCCCTTGACCTAATCCTGAAACCTAAACTGCTTGAACTAATGCCACCATCACCCATAATCACCAGCAAAATTTTAGGACCTGAAGAAACCCCAGGGGAGGTCTAAAAACAGCCATGAAGTCAGTCAGGTTCCAGAAGCCTACAGAGAGGGGAGAAACCCAATTAAAGGAGCGCAGACAAAAAATTCAGGCAAAATTCCTTTCCAGTGCTCCCTACTTGTCCCAAGTAGCTATGTAGCTCTGTTTGTCTCCCTTCCCCTTTTCTCCACCTTCAAATAAATCATCTGCTTGTATTGCAAAGTCTGCTTCTTTAGCTCTTTTACAGATGCTGGGTTTAGGATATTGCGGAGCTGCATGTGGCATGAGCAGTGGCATGGCATGGTATATCTCCCTCTCCAGACATTATAATCAAAGCAACAGAACCTGCCGAATTTAAATAAAATCTTTTAATTCCCAATTCTGCTATTTTACAGGTTGCTTATATACTTTATATCTTTAATCAGCAATAAACAGCTTTGTCGTTTCCTACCATCTGTTATATTTAGAATGTAGCTGGGCCTATGATCATTCCATACAATCACGGAATATGAATTTGTAAAGATTTTCTTATCACACAAGTTTATAACTGTAAGGCATTAATTCCATCTGCCAGGAAATTCTGAGATCACTGTTGAATTAACACAACCTAAATGCGGGGTAGTGGCACACACATATAAACCCAGGAGGATTGCTTTGAGTTTAAAACCAGCCTGGACTACAAAGTGACTTCAAGGTCAGCCTGAGTTTTGTCTCAAAAAACAAAACCAGGGTTGGGGATGAAGCTCAGTGGTAGAGTGAGTGCTTGTTAAGCATGCACAAGGCCCATCAATCCTCACCCAGTACCACAAAAACAAAACAAAAAACCAAAAATAACAAAACAAAACAAAAAAACTCAACAACAAAAACCATACACAGGCTGGGGATTTAGCTCAGAGCCCTAAGTGCCTGACTCTCGCAAGCACAAGGTCATGAGTTTAAAAAACCATGAAATTGTGTTAAGACAATCTGGTACACTTACTTTGCTAACAGTTTTTATTTTCCATAATTCTGTGGTCTTAATTTGGCAACCTATATCAAATTACCAGGAAAAAATAAAGTATAAATAAGTAAAAGTTGAGTCACTTATGGCTCATTATCTTACAGATTACAGTATTCCTGTTAATAAAATCATGATGATATATTCTGTCTGGAATTTATCCTGCCTTTGCCTGCTACCCTAAAACAGTTTTCCAGATAAGCACAGCATCAGGAGAACTACTGTGAACAGATGGCTAAGCATAAAACAATCATACTACTTGAAAGCCAACTATAAACATGGGCTTCATTGGTGTCAATTTTGCAACTATAAATATATCATTATTTGCAAGGAAAACTAATCTGCAAAGATTCACTAACTACATTTAATAATGCTAACAAAATGTAGCTGTTAAAAAAAATGTAGCTGTTATGGAAGACTGCTGGTGCCATGCATTACATGAGTTACATAGTCTCATAAATCTCACAACGATCCTATAAAGTAAAACAGTTATTAGGCTTAGAATGTGATATTGTCTGATTAACTAATATGCCAGCCACCTAGAAAGGCTTTATGTTTTTCTATCACAAAATGCAGAACGCATTTATATAGCATAAATAGCTACACTGAGACTGACAAACTTTTTCTGCAATATGCAGGATAGTATTTTAGGGTTTTTTTGGGGTCATACAGTCTCTGCTCCATCTTAACTCTGTCCAAATATTCTCATCTGTGGTTGCAGGACAAAAGCATCCACAGACAAAACATGAAGGAATATGTCTGTTTTCCAGAAAACTTTTACTTATGGATATGAATTTGAATTTTATATACTTTTTACTTATGACATAGTACTCTTCTGATTATTTCCCCAAACATTTAAAAACAGAAAAACCATTCTAGCTTATACATCACTATTTGCAGGCTGTAAGTGGGTCATGAGCTTTATAGTTTGCCAGATCCTAAATGTAACCTATCATTAACTAATAAGAATAGCCAATTACTAGAAGTTAAATTCCACAGGAAAAGAAACTTGTCTATTGCTAGCACTGAGAACACTGCTCAATATACATTTGCTGCATGAATATTTCACTGGAGCTGCTAAATGTGCACAAATTATCAATGTACTTTGCTTCACTCAAAATTATATATCACAATATATTTAAGAATATTTGCAAATATAAATTTCAGATAAGAAATCTAAAAGATAGCAAATTACTAGAAGCATTAAAATGTATGTTCAAACATTTAAATTCTAAAATTGCAAAAATAAAGAAAGCACTAAACGCTACATGAAAAAAACCTACACCAGTTTCGAAAGGCAACCAACAGAAAAGGTCTACAAGTAATAAATGCCATTGTAATTGTAAAAATAAATAATAAACAGATTAAATATACAGTTGAAGATAAAAGTTAGTGAACTAAAAGGCTGAGAAAATTATCTAGCTTTTGAAAAATGAATTTGAGTGTGTGTTCCTTTATCCCTCTTTCTTTTTTTAAACACCAAATGCAGGCTAAGTATTATGAAATAAATGATGGTCTTACTATGTCCAGTTGGTCCCCCTTACCCCAATAAATGTAGAAGGGCAACGTTCAGAGATAACAGCCAATCCCTTTTCACAACAAAAGACATGATTTTTTTTTAATCTTTTATATAAAGCAACACAATGAAACTACAGAAGCCTAAAGGCAAAAAGTATTCTATGGAACAACAACAAAAAAAAAATATTGTAAAACTGTGAGCCAAAATAAGGGCTTATTCCTAAATCTATTCTTATTTTCAAATACAGAAAACATGCTATCAGGTATTAGTTTAAACCAATGACCCACACAGACCTACATTACTCCCAAGTCATTCAAAATCAAAGGATATGTGAGCTTCTTGGAAGCACAAAGACTTTCTAAAGCATAAACAGGGATGGAAATGTTCAGTCAACTCAATCTTCTTTCTTCTACCTTAAATACTGATTTACTGAAAAACTCAACTGAAGAAAAGGTATGAAACAGTATTTCCTTTCCCACTTCCTTTCATAACAACCCCTCTTCCACTTTATAAAACAAAGATCTAGAGTCCAAAAACCTTCATGACAATCTGAAATACATCTAAAACATCTTTTGTTGTACAAAAGTTTTATGCCTTTCCATATGTTATGTATATTTCTGTCAAAGGTAAAGCATGGGTTAAAAATTAGATATTTTAGCTGGATGTGGTAGTGCATGCCGGTAATCCCAGCACTCAAAAGGTTGAGGCAGGAGGGTTTCACCATGAGTCTGAGGCCATCCTGGGCTACATAATAATTTCTAGGCCAGCCTAAATTACATAGCAAGACCCTATCTTGAAGAAAGAAACAAAAACACAAACAGGTATTTTGGACCACAGTAAGATGTGGTTAATTCTGTTATACTGCAAAACAGAAAAGCTAAAGTGATGAAAATTTGCAAATTTACTGAGAATCTAAAATCTGTTGTGCCTTATCATGACCATATAACAAGCAGCTTAAAACCAAAGTCATATTTTTCTGTATCAGAATTCTACAATGAAATGATTACTATGAAAATGCAAATTTACATCTAATAAAAATAAATTTACATGAAATAAAAAACTTTTATATAGAAGACAGTTTTAACTATATGAACTGGCTTCATCAATTTATAGGGGCGGGTGGGGTTGTGATCTCAGCTACTCAATAGGCTAAGGCAGGAGAATTACAAGTTCACAGCCAGCTTGGGCAACTTAGTAAGACCCTACCTAAAAATTAAATTTAAAAAGAGCTGGGGATGTAGATCTGTGGCAGAGCACTTTCTTAGCATGTGCAAAGCCCTGAGTTCAGCCTCCAGTCTGTGGAAGGCAGAGATGGAAGGAGAAAGGAAAAATTTCACAGTATTGGCAGAAAAACTGTCTAATGTAGTAACTTCAATTTCTAGCTAAAAAAATAAAAATTCTTATGACAAAACAGATGTTACAGAGGAAGAAAATACAGAAATAAAGGGAAATTTTCTGAGAAATGTTATTTTATTTTTCATGGTGCTGGAACTCATACCCAGGGCCTTACACATGCTAGATAATCACTCTATACTTAAGCTACAGCCCTATCCCTGAAAAAAAGTACATTTGAACGTCCTAAAAAAAAAAAAAAAAAAATCGATTCCCAATACCCCCCAAAAGTCAAAAACACAACAAAACAATTAAATTGTTAAGTATAGGAAATATGTAAGAGTAGATTACGTCAAACTGGCAGAGGTCTGACCACATATGCTACAAGACTAAAAGGAAATAGGAACTCATATATTGCTAGCAGAAATGTTGGATGTTAGCGCCTATGAGTAATAAATTTGTCAACAGCTAGCAAAATTACATGTGAATTTGTCTCCTGTTATGGATTGAAGACTGGTGGTCAACTTAACACCAGCTGGACTACATCAGCATGGTGCTGGGCATAGATGTTTCATCTGAGGAAGGTTGCCAGCATAAATGGAGATGTGGAGGAGGAGAAGCTAGTCACATTAGTTGCATTAAGGCATTGAGGTGTTGAGGCACTGTGGGTTCTCATATGAGTTGCTGTTTGAGCCACTGGTTCTCCTGGAGGAGCTTTGGTCTTCACATCAAGCACTGCTTCCTGGCTTTGGAGAGGAAGATGTGTGCAGCTTTGTCTCCAGGATAAACTCGTCAAACTGGCTTCCTGGCATGTACTCAACTGTGCTTGTTGTTGGAGGAATCGGGGTCTCTGTGTGGCTGAAGATGGCTGTGGTGCTTTTCAGGAGAGCCCTGGTCTTTGTTGTGTGACTTCTCGGCTCCAGTGTAGAACCCTCAATCTACCAGCACAGCTCCTTCACCCTGCTGGCATAGACTTCCTAGTTTCCACCACTGACCTTTGGGCCTTCCCAGCACGGATCCATAAAAGAGACTAGCGTGAGTCCTTCTTGTGGGCTCTAGACCTCCAGTTAAACTCAAGGGAGGCATTGTTGTGAGCTCTGGGTCTTTATCTGGACTCATTTGGGACATTGCTGTGGGATTCAGGCCCTTGGCTAAATATTCTATGTCTTCAGTGATGTGGATAGATTTCTTACATTTTCTTGGGTGACCATTATAAAAATAATGTTATAAACCCCAAGTCCTGACTCTTAATTGTTCTCTGCACAACACCTCCTGAAATTGCAAATGCAATTTTAGGAATCTAGCTCACAAATATACTACACAGATATGTCAAATGTATGCATATTACAAGGTTTTTTATTAAGGCATTATGTGTAATACAGAAGTCTGTATCAGCGGGCTAGCTGAATATCTAGTATACCCATTGAGTGGGATATTAAAACAATAAAAGGAATGGTAATGATCTCTCAGAGGGATCTGAAAAGTACACTATTAAGGTTTTCTTTGTTTTGTTTTTTGTACTGGGGATTGAACTCACGACCTCAGGCTTGCCAGGCAGATGCTTAGGTCACTGAGCTAAATCCCTAGAACTATTAAATTGTTTAAAAAAAAAAAAGTGAAGATATTTTTTTAAGAAGGGTGATATAAATTCCAGCACTCAGGAGGCTGAATCAGGAGGACTACTGTGAGTTCTAGGCCAGCCTGAACTGCCTAGGGAGACCCTGTCTTAAAAAAGACAAACAAAAATAGTGGTATGTACTTATATTAAAAACAGTAATAATGAAAAGTTAAAACATTTTTAAAACAAACTGCCAGTAGGGAAAAAAAGGAATACAGGAAATATGGACAAAAACTAGACACCTCAGAATATAATTTCTTTTGCTGATGTGACATGAACTATGTAAATTTCTCTTACAGAATTATAAATTAAACCACAATGAAAAAGTTTCTTAAAATAAAAAACTAAGTTAAAAAAAGAACAACTCTCCATTCAGCTAGAAAAATTACCAACAAAAAATAAGTAATTTCAAGTGATCTCAATTATAATTTAACTACATTTCTAGTGAGGTATGCCTGCTAATGCCACCAAAACACCAGAGATAAAAGGAAAATTATTCTTAAATCATTTTATTGGTAATTATGTCAGTATTTACACTGTAAAAATATTTTATATTTTTAATAAGACCAAGCAAACAACTCAATTAATATCATTAGGAAATAATAAATTCAAAAGCCATAAAAATGACTGAGGTGGCACACATCTGTAATAATAGAACTCTAGGAGGCTGAGTCAGGATTCCAATTTCAAGTCCAGCTGGGCAATTTGAAAAGACCTTGTCTCAAGCAGGAGGTGGTGTGGGCATGTACCTCAGTATAAAGGCCCTGGGTTTAATCCATAGCACCAAGGGAGGGGGTGGACTGATATATTTGAGAGTGTAAGAAAATACATTTTCTCCAAGGCAATAGTTACCATGAAAAAACAAAACAAAACAGCCTAACGAAATAACTGGGTTAAAATTCAGCTATGTACTGAATACTGATGTTTTGGTCAATGATAGACTGCATATACAATGGTGGTCCATAAGATCATAAGGATGAAAACTTACTGTCACCTAGTGACAGAACAGCCATCATAATTTACTTATAGTGATGCTAGTGTAAGCAAATTTAGTGGTAACCAGTTACATGAAAGTTTAACACATATAATTAAGTACATATATAATGTTTAAAAATGATAACCATAACTATGTTACTGGCTTGCATATTTACATTTTTCTTGTTTTTAGAATAAACTAGTTTTATAACAGAATTTTAAAAAATGTTTATTATATGCTGTTACGCCCCACAGCAGCCTCACACATATCATGTTTACTGCATTTTTCGATCTACATTGAGGCCAAGTCCAGAGACTGACTTATTCTATCCAGTTTTGTGTATGTATGCACTACAATGTTCATGCAAGGAAACTGCATACAAACACATTTCTTAAAATTTATTCTTATTAAATTTATTGCTTATTGCCATTAAGCAATGCATGACTAGTATCAAACCTAAGAAACCACTGTTACATATACTATTATTGAAACTCACTTAGCATAAAATGTATAAATTTCACATGTCAAGATGTGTCTTAGACTACATAAAAAGAATCCTTATGAATAAATAATACTGTAAATACTACATAGAAAAATGGACACAGGATATTGACAATTATCAAAAAAGAAACAGAAACGAACTACATAAACGAAAAGGTGTTCAACCCCACAATAAAAAAAGTGCAAATGAAGACTAGATGATACTATTTTTATTGGAAAAGATTAAAAGGTTGATCCTACTATGATAGAAATGCAACACAAAACTGACTAACAAACATCTCCATAGGGATAAAAAAAAAAAGTAGCTGGGAATAAATACTATTTGCCTCTGGGGAGGGGAAGTTGGCATTGGGCTTACAAATTAAAAACTGTAAGCCTGTCTTCAAGTGGAGTTTTTAATTTGTAACTTAAAAGAAAAAATTTTAAAAGCAACACTTGCCTTTTTTCCTTTTGAGGTTTCAGAATCCTCATCATCTTCTACACTGAGTAGATTTGCCCCACTACATAGAAAATAAGGGGAAAGAATTTTAAGTAACAATTACAACCTGTGCATTAAATTCAGAAGATTTATCTTCTATGTTCAACTAATTCAAGCAATCAATAAACTTTTTCAGTAAAGGACCAGATAGTGAAGTATTTTAGGCTTTGCAGGTTATATGCATGGTCTCTATATAATAGTCTCATCTTTGCCAGTATAGTATAAACACAACCATAAACTAACAAGCAGCTGTGTGCTAATAAAATTTTTAACAATCATGTGATTGGCAGGCAAGATTGAGATCACAGGCCACAAATAAACCTTATTTTTTAACTATGAATTTTGTGTATTATCACTCATTTTTCCTTTCTGTCTCTGACATTTAAGGAAACAAAACAGAGAAAGAAAATACAGCATATCAAAAGAAAATACACTATAAAAAAATCAACTAAAAAACAGCACTTGAAAAAAACCAATTTTTAAAAAATACAACCATGATGATCAAGCTCAAACACATCTTTCTGAAGACAATTTTTTTTAGTTATTTTCTAGTAAAATTTTAGCTATTTATTTAAAAAATATAAAATTTTTGTTCACCACTTGTTACATACAATCCAAAACTCGTTAAGGTTAAAAATTCTCTTATATTTTGTAAAAATGTTCGAAAGGAGTACACTTTCTCTTCAGCTGAACTTCACATTTAATTTTATTTTTTTCACAACTATAAAAATACTAAATGTCTATAACAAAAAGTTAAAAAAAATCAGAAAACAGAAGGATCATAAAATTGTGACTTTAAATGAAAGACTTAATTAGTTTAAAGCTCTTCTTCAAATAAAACTTCTAGGTACATAAAGTGCTAATGATGAATGGAGCTATTGCCCAGACAGTGAAGCACCCACAATTATCCAGTCAATGTGCTAAGAATGACTTGTGTAAAGTTTCTACAAAATATTTACAATTTTGCAGAACTCTGTGTCTATTAATGTTTCTCTAAATTTGTTTACTAGCCAGTGAGTAACCAGATCAGTAAGAAACTGAAAGCTGCTTGATATGTAGTATACCTCAAGACATGCAATAAATACTACTGAAACACTAAAATTTTTACACAGTATTCATTCCAACTACATTAACAAAGTGTGATGAAACTTTTGCTTAACTTCTGTCTGGGTAAACATCTGGATTTATCATTTATAGTGGTGCTTTCTCTAACGGCAATCCAATCTAAAATCAAAGAGGTAGTATGGTCATAACTAGGGAAGAAATACATAAGATTTAAGATTTTCATTAAAAAAAATGGAAGCATCTTAATCTGGGGTTCACTTACACATAATAAATGATGGTTTTTCAGACTGCTGCCTAAATAGAATTCCTTTTCTTTAAAACAAGTCATTAATTTAAACTCTGTTGTATGATCAATTTTTAACCACAAATTTATATGTAGTATATGCACATATTTGTACATTTCAAAAGTGTGAGAAACATAAGGGCAAAATAATCTACCAATCAAGAACTGCTGTGTCAATGACCTTAATGCTACCATGTAAGAGTTAAATTCTTATCTTTCTCCTGGCACTGAGAAGTAAACCCAGTGCCTTTGCACTGAGTTATAGCTGTAGTTCCTTTAAAAAAAAAAAATTTTTTTTTTTTTTTAAATTTTGAGACATGGTCTTGTTAAGTATCTAAAATTGCTCACTCAGAGCTTGAATTTGCAATCCTTCTGTCTCAGTCTCCCAGAATCCTGGGATCACAGGCATGTGCCACCATAGCCCACTTACATGTTTTTGTTTTTTGTAAGAATACTATATTTTTAAAAAATGTTTATACCATGCATGGTGGCACCCACTTGTAATCCTAGCACTTGGGAGGCTGAGGCAGGAGGATTGTCTTGAATTTGAGACCAGTCTGAACTACAGTGAGACCTTGTTGGCTCAAAAAAACAAAATAACAACAAAAAATCTTTCCACAGAATATAAATTGTTTTTGTAATCAAAAGTTCCATTCTTATAAAACAATTGAGGGGAAAAAATCCTTACTCTGTATCTCTTTCATTTTCTTCTTCATGATCAAAGCTCCAATTATTTTTAAAACCTCCATCTCTCTTAGACTCTGATCTAGTCAAAGCTGAAATAAAAACAAACTGAGATAAGTATTCATTAATAGAATTATTCAGTATATAATAAATTTGAGCATTTCTCAAGCTCTTTGATTAGATTTTCCTTAATTTGGTTACTTTTGACTTCTTGTAAACTTTTTACTTCCACAGAGAAAAATAACATGTTAAAATGTTTTTGTTTTTTTATTTTAAATGTCAGTCATCCATGTGAGAAATACAGCCAGGCAGTTAGCCTCTCCCATAAATTCAATCACCTCTGCCTTTTAACAGAAGACAAACAAAAGGTTCTCTGTATTGCACTGTGGTTAATTTTACAAACAGAAAAACTCTAGACTAGAACATCAAAGATGCTCAGACCAGTGTAAAAAAGATAATTTCCTAAGTACATAGCTTACCCATTCTCCAACCAGCTGCCCTGAAGTCACAAAGTGAGAAAACTCAAAAATGAGACAAGTGACATTCCAAGCTGACATATGTCTTGTAGCTTCATGACAAAAACCTGCTACACTACCTTCTGGACTTTAAGTTTAGAGTCATGAGAGAAGTCCAGCTAAAAATCAGAACACCCAAAAGGCAGCATCCTGAGGAAACTCATTAAAGAAAAGACAAAAGGGATAACTGATGTTTTACCCTTGGGTTTTTCAGTTGAACTTAATAAAGACAAAATATATTTATCTACCTCATGGTTAGTGCTATAATCTAAATATTTGTGTCCCCTCAAAATTCAGATGTCCAAATTTCTACCTCCAAAATGATGGCATTAAGAGGTAAAGTTTTTGGGAGATACCAAACAAGAGACCTTGTAGATGGGATGGATGCCCCTATAAAACAGAACTAAAGGAGTTTGTTTGCCCTTTCATCATTGAAAGATACAATCACAAGATGCTATGTATGAGAAAGTGGACCCTTATCAGATCTGGAATTGGGAAACTTTAATCTGACTTCTCAGCCCCAGAAGCATGAGAAATGTATTGTTTAAAAGTACCCCAGTACATACTTTATTACAGCAGCTCAACTGGACTAACACAAGAATTCCTAATCATAAGCCCACAATTACTAAAAACTTATGTCAGAATTTTCACAACTTACAAAGCACAGAAAAACACATAATTAAAATAGCCTTATCTTTGGTCTCGGATGCCGAAACACTATAGATGGTGAAACACTATTATTTGTAAAGCACTCTAACAAAACACCCACCATGTACCACCATTGTGGCTCTAAAGTCTTTCACTTTCAGTAGTTGCCCTGTGGCAAATGTAACTACTTATCCAGCATAAGAGAAAGTATACTGGGAGAGCTAGAGCTAAAAGATGAAATAACCATCAGAATTATTCAAATGAAGCTCCTAAAAAATCATGTGCTACAGATTCAGGCAAAGATTTCACGAAAACACAATACCTAAACCCATGAAGACAACTACTATAGCATCTAGTTCATGTTGAGAATGTGAATGATTGGCCAAGCCAATATTCTACCAATTGCGCTGGCTCTCTTGCACTCTCACACTCACTCTCTTGCGCTCACACACTCACTCTCTTGCGCTTGCTCTCTTGTGCTCTCTCTCTCTCTCTCTGAGACAGTCTCACTATGAGGTACAGGCTATCTTTGAATTCACTTTGTAGCTCAAGCTGGTCTCAAACTCAGAGATCCTCCTGCCTCAGCCTAGTGCTGACATTATAGGCATGCATTACCATGCCCAGCATTCTAGCTTTTAAAAATAATAAAAATATTTATTATTATCATTAAAAAATATTTTATTACTATTAAAAATATTATTATTTAGAAATAATTAAAAAACAAAAAACAAAAACCTTCTGATGAAAAGATGCTCAACATTATTAGCCAACAAGATAATGTTAATCAAAACCATAATGAAATACTACATTTCATCCATTAAGATGGCGTCTTTTTGTTTGTTTTAATGGGAAGCATTTCATGTGGAAGGAGGAGAAACTGGAACTCTTGCACTTTCTGGTAGGAATATAAAATAGTGCAATCACTATGGAAAGGTCTAGCAGTTTCTCAAAAAGTTAAAAACACAGAATTACCAACACGATCTGGTAAATTCTGTAAAACACACACACACACACACACACAGCAACATTATCCAGCTCTTAAAGGAATGAAATTCAGACATATGCTATGCAATGGATAAACCCTGAAAATACTATTCTTGGTGAAACAAGTAAAGGATAAATATTGAGTAATTCACTTCAAATGAGGTTCTTAGAATAGGCAAATTCATAGAAAACAAAATACAGGTTAAGAGACAAGAGGGAGGAGTAGAACGGAGTTTTTTTAAATGGATACAGAAGTTTTGTTTGAAATGATGAAACAGTTCTGAAAATGGATGGTGGTTATATGACATTGTAAATATACTTATTAGCAATGCATTTAAAAACTTTAAATGGCAAATTTTATGCTATTAATATTTTATCACAGTTAAAAAAGAAAACTTTTTAAGTGGCAGGAAAGCCTCACTGTAACATGAGCAAGTGTTAAATCTTTTCCAAAAATATGTAAAATATTAATGCAAGCCTCAGAGATAGAGAAAATGAGTCTACAATCAGAAATATGAAACAGAAGAAGCAATTGACAGAGGAAGTTAAAACTTCTTTACGTATATACTGGGATTGCAAATAATAGCAAATAACAGAAACAAGATTTTTCCCAGTCAGAAGAAAGTTTACAAATAAGCGAAAGGGGAAGCTAGAATGAGCTGTGATACTAGATTTGAGTCAGAGATACCAATACAAGCCCATGTTTACTGAATACATATACAAAGGGATATATACACATACAAACATATAAACACATACACATATGTATACAAAGACATGGATTAGCATACACAGCTAGTATTCTGTGTTCTAAGAGGGTCTAGAAGCAATGATACCCCAATAGAAATGAGCACGCTTGTAATCCAGTCTCAGATTCTAAATACCATTCTCCTGTGAGGACTAGGTGCGTCTAAAGCAGTGAAGTGACATACAGATCAAAAAAGGAGTAAGGGTGGGGTATGTCAAAACGTTACAGGAGCCAACCCAAAAGAACTCCCAATAGTTAATTAAGCAAAGCTGGAACAACTTTGGCAAAATATAAAACGAGTAACATCAGCACTGGATTATAACCACCAAATAAAATAAAAGTGTATTGACAAGGGATACATCTTCCTTATACAAAATTTTAAAGTAATATGTGCACATTATCATTCCAATAAGAGAACTTCTTAAATCTCTATCCCTTCAGTATGGTCTGGCCTTGATAAGTCACTTAAAAGGGAGAAAAACTGACAGCCGGGCGTGGTGGCTCACACCTGTAATCCCAGCACTTGGGAGGCTGAGGCAGGAGGATCGTTGTGAGTTCGAGACTAGCCTGGGCTACAAAGTGAGCTCAAGGCCAGCCTGAACTGCATGGTGAGACCCTATCCAAAAAAAGACCAAAAAAAAAAAAAAAGAGAGAGACAAACTGATGGAGAAGAAATCCAACAAACATTATCTCAGTCAAGTGATCAAGATTAGCATCAATGAAGATGCATCTTATTCATGGGATATATCCTTAATATAGTATGATGAAAGTAATATTTCTCTGGTTTTATTTTCCAGAATTCATAACATCAGTTTAGTCAACAACAACAAGAAAAAAAAAATCAGACAAGTACAAACTCAGGGCTACAAAATATCTGACCAGTATTCTTTAAAATTATCAAGGCTATAAAGAACAAGAAAAGATTAAGAAACTATCAAAGACCAAAACAAACCAAACAAACAAAAAAATAAATAAAAGCCAAATCCAAAGTCCTGGAGTTTTTTTGAATACTTAAGAGTGTCACTAATGAAATAACTGGTGAAATTCAAATTAAGTTGGTAGTTAATAGTACTATAATGAATGATGTTAAATTTCTGAGTTTCAACAAATACACAAATGACAGCTGAGTACGGTGTTCGACACCTGTAATTTAGCACATCTGGAGGCTGAGGCAGGAGGATCTCAAGTTTAAGCCCAGCTGGGCAACTTAATGAAATCCCTATCTCAAAAATAAGCGTCAGGCACGGTGGCACACACTTGTAATCGTAGGCAGGAGGATCAGCTGGGAGTTCAAGGACAGGACAACCTGAACTGCAGTGATATCTGTCTCAGAAAAGGCAAAACCAAACCAAACCTGCAACCATGTGTGGGGAAGCTGGAAATGTAGCTTAGTGTGAAGGCCTTAGATTCAATTCCTACCAGTCCCTCCCCACACAGTAACAACCTTAGCAGAAGGGTGAAAGATGTACAGAAATTAGTTCTCTATGTCATCTCTGAAACTTTCCTATAAATTTAAAAGCATGCCAACAAAGTGAACCTGTTTCAAAAGCCAAAAAGAGATGACCTTACATTTATGCACTAAAGGAACTGGAGTTCATATGTAGAATTCCAACAAACATGATCATACAATTTCCTAACTGACAACACATTAGAATCTACAAATAAGTAGAAAAATAATAATTTCATGGAAGTGATCAACTCCCCCCATTCTCCGACACAGGATCTAATAATAAGCACATAGTTCATTCTGATGTTCAACTCACTAGGGGCCAGGAATACAGCTCAGTGGCACAGCACCTGCCTGGCAAACTCAAAGTCCTTTGTTCAAAACCCAGTAACAAAACAAAAGCAAACAAACAAACACTCACTATGTAGCCCAGGCTGGCCTCAAATTTGCAGTAATTCTCCTGCCTCATCCTCCAGAGTATTAGGGTTTTCAGATGTGAGTCACCATGCCTGGCAAAAACAGTAATTTCTAATGAAAGAAGAGTAAATTATTTAAAAAAAAAAAAAAAGCAACAGATTTTTAAAACCTAAGTTTAAAAGAACTCTGAAAGAAAAAACAGAATCCTAAAAAGTTATTGAAGATGTACCGTGGTATATACCTCTAATCCTAACTACTTTATAGGCTGAGGCAGAAGGATTGCCAGCCTGGCAACTCAGTGAGACCCTGTCTCAAAGTAAAATAAAAACAACAAAAAAAAAGCCCCTGAGTATAACACAATTGAGTATGCTATTTAGTTCACAGTCTTTAATTATGAGTGGCAAATTGTTTTTATTATTTTCCATCAACAAAATTAAGGAGAAAAAAGGAAAAAAAAGATTTCACTGAAATAACAAAATTTAAATAGATTTAAAAAAACTTAAAAAGATTTCACTGAAATAACAAACATACATTGTACTTTTATTTTTCCTGCAGGGTTGAGGGTAGAACCAAGCAGGCTAGGCAAGCAATCTACCACTGAGCCCTGACCCAACTCATATACTTCCCCGTTCTCTCCACTAAAATGGCAATAATAAAAGGAGGGGAAAGTAGAAACCTAGTAAGAACCCCAGTAGGAAACACTAGGGCAGAGTAATAAAAGATGAAAATCTGTTAGGAACTGATTCAGTTGATCAAAGGCAAAAACCAAATGCCTGCGATAACATAAATTACTGTACTGAGACAAGAAGCAAAGATTCTAACAGTGTATCAGTAAAAGAAACTGGGCTCATTACCACAAAATTTCCCAGAAAGGGACAGCTCAGGCTTAGAAACCTTTGCCAGCATTTTTTCCCCAAACTTTTAAGAAAATAGCACCAAACTTCCCTAAACTTTTCCAGAATTTTTAAAAACACTTTGTAACTTTTTATGAAATCAGAATACTTAATCCCAAACAATGGCATTCAAGAAAATTATTTGCCCTGCGTGGTGGCACACACCTGTAATAATCCCAGCACTCTGGAGGCTAAGGCAGGAGGATCCTAGCAAGTTCCATACCAGCCTGGGCTACAAAGTGATCTCAAGGCCAGTCTGAACTGCATAGTAAGACCCTTTCTCAAAAAGACTAAATAACTAAACAAATATAAAAATTACTGGGCCAGGGATTTAGTTCAGCAGCATAAGCGCCTGCCTTGTAAGCGTGCTGTCATGAATTGAATCCCCAGTACCAAAAAAAACACAACAAACTGTACTGAGCAATCTCAAATGAAGACAGACATAAACTTTAACTGTCCCCCTGCAATAAGCCATATCAAGTCTATTCAACTATGTTGTGAAGGCCCTACTTGGTGCAATGAGACAAAGGGGTAAAATGTCTAAAATGGCTGAGGAAAAAACCAGAAAGAAAATTTAATTACTGAACTCCAGAAAGGCACAATAAGTTGCTACAGCAGGTAAACCTGATGAAAGACAAGTTGCATTACCTTTAAAGATTATTAGTAAAATGTGAATAAATATGTAAGGAAGTATGTACCTAGAAACTCATCATTTGACAATGGTTACAGTAATAACTGTCATGAATCATCACTGGATGCTAAAACTAATGGGTAAAATTTGATGAAAAATAAGATATTAGCCAATTGTGATGGGGCAGGCCTGTGATTCCAGGTACTCAGGAAGTTGAGGCAGGAAGATCAAAAATTCATCAGAAATTCAGAAGTTGAAGACTAGCCCATCACAGGTAATTTAATTTAGCCAGACCCCATCTTGGATGGATGGATGAACAGATGAGTGGGTGGAAGGAAGGAAAGAAGATGTAGCTCAACAACAGAGCACATGCCAAGCATGTGAGAGATTCTGGCTTCCTTCCCTAGCACCACAAAGTAAGAGCAATGTCAACATCAACAAAAAACATCAGCATATTTACTTGTAACAAAGTAACTCTCAGGGACTCGGGATTTAGCTCAGAGGCATAAATGCCTGCCTGGCAAGCACCAGGTCATGAGTTCGATCCCTAGTACCAATAAATAAATAAATAAATAAATAAATAAATAAATAAATAAATAAATAAATAAAAGTAGCTGTCAATGTAGCATTTATTAATTACAAAGGAAAGACATTAGATGAAAAAATCTGGCAAACATCACCTTAACTAATGATGGGTTACTTTTGACTGACCAGTAGCAGGATAAATTGCAACATGGGCCTCTAGATATGACATACTGAGACAAAAACAAACAAAAAACACTTCTGTGGCTTTCTTACTAAAAACAATAATAACCTGAATCATGAGGGAACATCAGGTAAACTTAAATTGAGATATACCCAAACTACAAAATAACCACCTCATTTTCTGAAAAGCAGAAGATCAAGTAAGACAAAAGACTGAAAAGCCATTTCCATATTAAGGGAGACAAAAAAGGTAAAAGAAATAAATGAAATACAATGCTTCTACACTGAATCCTAAACCAGAGTTTTTCTGCTGCTATTAAGAAACATCGTTAGGTCAAATAGTAAAAATTGAGGGAAAAAAACTGTGTACCAACAGTATTACATAACTGTTAATTTTCTGATTTTACTGCCTGCATTCTGGTGGTTTTTTTTTTTTTTTTGCTTTGTTTTACCATATAGGAACTGAATTCAGAGCCTTCCCATTGAGCTACACCCCCATCACTATCTATAAATTTTCTTCAAGCAGAGTCTTGCTAAATTGGCTAAGCCAGTCTCTAAACTGGCAATTCTGCCTCAGCTTCCCAAAGTGCTGGGATTGAGGAACAAACCAGCATACCTGTCTGGCACTCCAATAATGTAAGAGAATGTACAGTTCCTTAGGAAAGCCTGCAAGTGAGATAATGAATTAATGAGGGTTAAATGGACACCATGTCTGACATTTACTTTCAGATTACTCAACAATAACATGTTTAGATAATGTAAATAAATATCTAAAAAAGAATATGATAAAGCAGTTTTAAATTAACACTGGAAGAAATGACTGAAGGATGAGAAGTCTTTGTAGTAGTCATACAACGTTCCTATAAAAGTAAAATTATTGCAATTTTTTAGGGTTGGACACACAGCTCAGCAGCACAGTGCCTGCCTGGCAAATGCACTGTCCAGAGCTCAATAAATAAATAAATAAATAAAACATAAAAATACAAAATCAGATTTTCAAATTCTGTTCCTCTAGCCTATGCTGATTGCTACTCCTCTGCTGATACAAAAATTAAATAAGAAAAAGTTAAACAAAAATTAAGATATGGAGCACCAATAAAACCAAAATATTTCTTAAATTGTACACACTAGACATCCTTCTTGCTGCCACAAGCCACTAAAGGAAAAATAAATGACTACATTAAGTAACTGTTTATAAAATCATTCTATTCTTTAAAAATGCAAAATAACTCAGCAAGAGATATCCAATCTAAAAATTCCACCCAAAGACTACACTCCTGAATCTATAATCCATCATAACCACATAGAACAGCGTTTTAACATTAAGTTGGCCCTTGATGTTTTTTCAGTGTTGAATGAAGTGTTGTAAATATAGCAACAAAGATACTCAACCTCAGTATAGAGTATCATAGGTTCAAACCACCATCTGACAACCAAATCAGAATGGCAAAATTTAAAATATCAGCATTAACAGGGTGATGACTTGCAGAAACAAGAAAACTTAAAAAGTGCTACAGAAAAAAAAAGTGCTACAGAAACCATTTTGGAGATTAATTTGCCAATACCCTAAGTGAAAATGAAGCTGCAGATGCTCTAGGATCCAATCATTCATTCCATTGCTTAAAGAATAGCCTTGGTTAGGTGTCAACCATAAAGCAGCCAAATCTGGCCTACTGTCTGTTTTTTTGTTTTGTTTTGTTCTTTCTGAGACAGTTTCACTATGCAGTTCCGGCTGGCCTTGAACTTACTTCAATAGCTCAGGCTGGCCTCAAACTCTCAGTGAGCCTTCTGACTCAGCCTCTGGGCAATGGGATTATAGGTGTGTGCCACCACAATTTTTACATTTTTAATAGTTGAGAGGAAAAAAAACTCAAAAGAAGGCTAGATAGCACAAGAAAATTACATGAAGTTCAAGTGCACATAAAAATTTATTGCAACATAGCCATACTTTTGTAACACCTATGACAGCTTTCTCACTGAAATGCAAGTGTTGACTATGACAGAGACTTTATGATCTACAAAGAATAAGATATTGTTTGGCTTTTACAGAAAAAGGATGCTTACCTTTGCTGCATAGAAACACGTGTGCACGAGGAAATGAACTTTTCTAAGTTTTCATAGTAGCAATACAACGTTCACACAGTAGAAATCTATGTTACAGTAAAAACTTGCACACAACCTAAACTTCCACAAACAGGAAAATTATTTTTAAAAAATTTACAGTCAGGTATGGTGACACATGCCTGTAACCCCAGAACTCGGAGGCCGAGGCAGAAGAATCGCAGAGAGTTTGGGTTACAAAGTTAGTTTAAGGGCAGCCTGGACTGCATAGTGAGACCCTGGTCTCAGAAAAGACCAAAAAAAAAAAAAAAACTTGCATTCAGTTCTCTGTATTTTCAAGTTCCACATGCACAAATTCAACAAACTACAGTACAGGTTGAAAATATTTTGGAAAAAAGTACTGAAAAAGTACAAGATTTCTGGTAATTATTCTCTGAACAATATAACTATTTACATAGCTTTTACACTCAACTAGGTATTACAAGTAATATAAAGATGATTTGAAGGATAATGGAGGAAGTGGATAGGTTATATACAAATACAGTGTCATTTAATATAAGGGACTCACACATCCAAAGATTCTGACATGTGGGGAGGCAGTCCTGAAGCCTATCATATGAGAAATCTGAGGAATCACTATATAGCAACACTACAGAAAAAAGAAACTTATTAACTTGTCAACATTGTTAAATCTCAGACAATGCTAGAACAAACAATGACAGAAAACCAAATACAGTATGATGTGATTTATACATTTTTAACAATGCAGAAGTTATATATAAGTGTGCATGATATAGATATACACATACTTATATGTATTTATAGTTCAACGGTATATACATGAAGAGCAACATATAAAGAAATATACAGAGATGATATTAAACACTGCCTCCACAGGGAAGGGTTCATTCCAGCATCAAGCAGAAAACAGAACACAAACAAGTACCTTTTGTATTATCCTTTATATTTCACAGAAAACTGAAATATTTCCTATAATTTTATGGATAAGACTGTACTACAATAAGTACAATAACAATTTTTTGAAGGTCAACTAAGAGAAACATTTAACTTCTGCAACTTAGAAGTATAAAAGCAGTAACAAAAAATATAAAAGAGAAATGTAAAAATCTTGAAATCTCTCAGTAAAGCAAGTTCAGGTGACTCTTTAGGGCTATCACCTCAGTGTTTGAGAACTGTCAAGATTCTCCAAAGGGATAGACTTTCTGGAGAACTGTCAAAGAGTCTTCAAAAACATAGACTCTCCAAGGTGTCATATTGACAAGTGTGAATACACTTACAGTGTGGACAGAAATCACAGGAGAAGGCTGGCATCAGTTGAGCCCAAGTCAATCAGTCAGGCAGCAGTCTGGCATTGGTGGTTTTGCTGTAAACTTCCTTACTGTCTATTACTCGGAAACATCAAATGATGGTATCTTACTGGTAGAAACACAATTATCTCAACTGATGCACACAAAATTCCAAAGCCAGAAAATGAACAACTCAGAAATGACTGCATATCTGTAATCCCAGCACTGAGAGAGGTTGAAGGAGGACTGCCATGAGTTCAAGATCAGCCTGGACTACATAGTGAGTTCAAGGTGAAAACTACATACTAAGACTTAGTCTAGAAAAAAAAAAAAAGAAAAAGAGAAAGACTGCATGGGACAAAAGCAGTTTTAAACATCGTTCTTTCTGCTTCAAGAAAGGGAAAATACCATCATCAATGTCACAAGAATTCAGTATAATACAGTGAAAAGGATGACATTTAAGAAACATTTTTAATTCTCAGGGCACAAAGGTAGAATAAAGGAAAAAAATAATTCGTAATAAATTTAACAGATAGATTTGAGAGCTTGGGAGTGTAGATGCATACTTGTAATCCCAGCACTCAGGAGGCAGAGGCGGAAGGTTGGTGAGATTGAGGCCAAGTGCATTCAAGGCCAACTGGGTCTATGTAGCATGACCCTCAAAAAACACCCAAAACTACCAACCAACCCAAACTACTAAGAAACAGATGAAAACTATAAATGGTGAAGACAAAGTAGACTGAGGAGCTGACACTCAAACTTGTGAAGGAAATGCTAATGAAGTCTCAGATTCAACTGCTGTTACAAAATGAAAATATTCTTTGATAGTACTTGTAATTATTTTGACAAAAAGAAATCATTAATTTTGAAGATGGTAGGAATGACACACTCAAAATGTTTAAAACTAGGCAAGAAATGTACTTGAAACAGCATTTTTGTGTAAAAAGAAAAGTCTCCAAAGGCAAGATAAGAATACAGCTCTGGGGGGTGGGGATTTAGCTCAGCAGCATAAGCGCCTGCCTTGCAAGCACATGGTTGTGAGTTTGATCCCTGGTACAGAATTTAAAAAAAAAAACAAAAAAACAACTCTGGCTTTAGTTCATAAATTCCAGACAGCTTCGAGTCAGCTACTGGCAATGTTCAAACATCACAGTGTGCCTGGGACTGTCTCAAGTTTAGGAGTGAAAAGCTCCATATCCATAGGAGAGGATATGGATCCTATTGATTGTTTTAATGCATGCAAAAAGTTCTGGGAAATGTAAATACCTAACTTAGGCAAAGAGGGACTTAAAACAACACTGTTTTTCATGTCAAATGATCCCATATAGATTTTACATCTGGTTCTGTAATTGTGTGCCACTACTTTTTAACCTAATGTTGGTGCTATGGTTTAGATGTAGTTTAAGTGTACCTTGTCTCCCAAAGGTTCATATATTGAAGGCTTGGTCCCCCAGGTGGCAGTGTTGAAATAACGTGGCTCTTTAAAAGGTAGAACCTCAGGAAAAGTCATTGAGGGGATGCTCTCAAAGAGATGATGGGAAACCCTAGTGTTTCTAGCTTCCTGGTTATAACTTGATCCTTCTTTCTGCATGTGCTTTGCTATTTGCCATGTGACCCTTGCTAGAGTTGGTGTTATATCAGGCTTCCTTTTTTTCTTTGTAAATTGCCTGTGTCAGGTAGTTCATCGTAGCAATGAAACATTGACTAAAGTTGACAACCTTAATGTATAGTTCACAATGGATTATTATTCCATCTCTCCAAGTAATGTAATTTAGGTGTACAACTTACGTGCAATGTAATTGTGAGCACATAAGTCTGTGACTAATGTGCTTTCTTATCAAGATGCTATTTAATGAAAATGAGAAGGATTTATGATAACTCCAATCACTGCATGAAGTAAATAAAGGAAGAATGAGATATGAACATGTTTCCCTTTTCTTATGTTTGTCTGGTTTCAAAAATTCCTGTTTTTGATCAAAGAAGTTACATTAAGGAAGCTTTATATTGCTCTTTATACCTTTGAAACAAATTACAGCTGATTAAAGCCAAGACCTTCCCACTGAGCTATGATCCCATCCAATTTTTTTCTTTCATATTCTTTTCCTTTCCTTTTAAAGACAGGGTCTTATCAAATTGATGTTTTCTAGGTTGGATCTGACTTTAGGGTCTACCTGCTTCAGCCTCCACTTGAGTGCTAGGATTACAGATGCTACAGTGCCCAGCTAGCTACATTCTTTTGTCTTCAGAGTCTTAAACTGCCCAGTATTAAGAAACTTGTATTTCATGAAACAGGAGATTAGAGCATGGCAAAACTGGCTGTGGAGGCAGGCATAACCTGTTAATTAAAAAATCTCACGACACATGCAGAACAGTTCCTAAAACCCTGCACATGAACTTCTCTAAAGAAATTGAGCAGATTTTCAATAGGATGACCTACACCTGATATTAACCTGAGGCATGGGTGAGCAAAAAGGTCCACATTCAATGTTTGACACTATGATCTGTCTCACATGGTGGATCCTACCCTTATGCCATAGGGTGCACTTCTTTCCCTACTTTTACTTGGCCCAAACTCATTCTCCAGGGCCTGTTTTTTACCCCTATCTTTAATAAAACTTTGCTACTACTTGCTCAGGACAAAAGAACCTAGAAACCACTTCTAATTTTAGTATATGTGCTGCCAAAGTGTGTAACAGTAACCTTCTTCAGAAGGAGACTTCAGCACTCCAAAACCTAGTAACAATAAGACCTGTCATTTTCAACTAAATGTGATGACACATGCCTGTAACCTCAGGGTTCTGGGAAGTTCAGGCAAAAGGGTCTCAGGTTCAAGCCTAGCCTGGGCAATTTAGTGAGGGGAGGGAAAGAACCATTTATTTTCAGTATGCAAAATAGTGTATAGTTCCTTATGGTCCAAGATTCCCAGTGGATACATGAAGCCATAGACAACATTGAAATCCTGTAATTTAATGGCTTCTCCATCCTAACTAAGCACTTACTACACACTGTGGCCATCACTTTTGCAGTCTGAGGTGTAAGAGCAAACCTAGTACAAATTTTTTTTTCTTACAGAGATTTGCACTATAAATCTTTTGCAACCTCAGTTAAAAAAAATTTTTTTTAAGAACTTTTGCCTTTTCATGTGAAAGAAGCACTTTACAGATTCTCTCTAGCATACTCAAATTGCCAGCATTCCTACCCTTATACTTTGGGGTCATCTATAAGAAAAACTGAACAAAAGCACTGTGACAACAATCTAATAACCAAGATCGGCACTAAGTGATTAAACTGGATTGTAGCATATATAATTGTCATACCAGGTGGGATGGAAAGGGACAGTGCCATCATGCTACTCAGAATGCAGGGCAATTTAAAACATTAATTATTCACTGTTGGATTTCCCATTTAATATTTTCAGACTATGGTTGACCACAAGTAATCAAGACCAAGGAAAGTGAAACTGCAGGTAACAGGTAGGTACTTAGTAAATACTATGACTCTGTTGAAGGAATGGAAAAAAAGAGTACTGAACTCTTCAGGCAATGAAGCAGGAGGACCACAACTTTAAGGCCAATCTGGACAACTCAGTAAAACCCTGTCAAAAAAGTTAAGGAGTAGGGATGTAGCCCCCAGTGGCAGACCACTTGCTTAGTATGCACAAAGTCCTGAGTATGCAATTCGGAATGTGTGTGTTGAGGGGAAGGAGAATGTGCTGTTGCAGTGGCACACATCTAATCTCACTACTATGGGAGGCAGAGGCAAGAAGATTCCAAGTTTGAACCCAGTCTGCCGGGCAATTTGGCTCAGTGCTAAAGCCCTGGATTCAATCCCCAGTGCAAAATTGATTAATTAAACAGAGGAAAAAGGTATACACAATGAAACATGGTTTGTGCATGCTTTAAATGCCTAAGAATTCTTTGCATTCTTTCCACTGAATGGTGGGACCTACTTCCTCTCCCTTAAATGTAGGCTGGCATTGTGATGCTATAATTTATAAAATTGGGTCTTCAGAGATTAGCGGGTTATTTTTTTGCCCTTTTATAATGTTAGTTCATTGGTAAATGGTAATTCCCCATAATTACCCATTGTTTTTTTCTTCTCAAGTTCCCACCCCTTCAGGGAGAAGTGAAATAAAAAATAAAGAGGAAAAATGAAGAAACAAAGGGATGGGGTGGGGGAAAAAAGAAGGAAGAAAGCCGAGCTGGGTGAGGTGGTACATGCCTGTCATCCCAACACTTGGGAGGCTGAAGCAGGAGGATAATCATGAGTTCAAGGCCAGCATGAACTACAACAAAGTGAGACTGTCTCGAAGGAAGAATGGAAAGAAAAAAAGAAACACTGAGTTTATAATCAGCTTGGGCTATAAAGCAAGCAAGTTTGAGGCTAGCCTGAAATCAGCTGTGACTCTCAACCTGGTCCCTTACTCGACATCTGATCTTCCCACTAATTTGCTCTAAGTCACATAGCTCTTCTATGCCACTGAGTTCCTCAAATACTCAATACATTTTTGTATTGGCAAGAGAAACAATCAAGCCAGCTGTGATGGTGCACACTTGTAATCCCAGCACTCAGGAGGCTGAAGCACAAAGACTGCCCAGAGTTGTCTGAACCTCATAGTGAGACCTGTCTCAAGAAATCAAAAAGAAACAGAAAAACAATCTCTTTAAAGAAGCCTAGACACAGGGATAATTTTATTCTTTCCTTTCTCAGTATGCCAGTCAATCTAGAATATCTAGATCAGCAACTACCTAGAAGAAAAGGTAATAAATGAAAGAAAACCAATGAAAATTCAAACTGAAATGAAGAAGCAGGCATAATGGAAGAGAAAGAAAAAAATTTTGTTGATGTGTTTGTTTTGTTTTGTTTTGTTTTTTAAGACAGGGTCTCGCTATGTTGTTCAGGCTGGCCTTGAACTTATTTATGAAGCTCAAAATGGCCTCTAACTCAGTGATCCTCCCTGCCTCAGCCTCCCAGTGCTGGGATTACAGCCATGTGCCACCATGCCTGGCAAAAAAAGAAGTTATTGGGCCAGAGATTTAGCTCAGTGGCATAAGCACCTGCCTGACAAGCACGAAGTCATGAGTTTGATCCCCAGTACCGGGAGGGGGGGGGGAGTTATCTATGCAAAAAAATAGAACAATAGTTGAAAGGTTCTTGACCTAGTATAGATTAGTATACAATTATGGTGGTGGTCTAACGTGGCAGAAGGCCAAAGCAGAAACGTTTACCACTTCCTGCTTCTTCAGCCCTAATTTCAACTCCCCTTCCTTTTTGTACACACAGAAATTCCAATCAGTTCCTCACACATCATCAAAATCCACCTCATGCACCACTTCCAATCAGAGGTTATATAACCCTCTGCCTCTCTATCTGGTCGAAGGAGACAGCCCAACCCGCCATGGGCTGTGTGCTCCTTTCCACATCCTCAATTCAATAAACCTGTTCATTTTGTACTTTTTGCTTCTCTATTGCTCCAGAATACTCTGAAAATAATACCAATATACAGTCTTCTTATATTCCTGGAACTGCTTTACGTTTCCTGTATAAATAAACTCATTTAATCCTCATGCAAGTAGCTGCTATTGTTTGGGTAGGTAAATGTCTCCCAAAAGCCCAGTGTTAAAGGTTTGATCACCGGTCTGTGGCACTTTTGGAAAGCGGTAGAACTTTAGGAGGTGGGACTAGTGGAACGAAATTTGGTCACCAGGGGGATGCCCTTGAAGGAAATATTGGGACTGCTGTACCTCCTTTCTTCTTCCCATTCTAGCTACAAAAAATGAACAGCTTCCTTTGCCATGCTGTCCCCACCATAATGTACTGCCTTGCAACAATCCCAAAAGCCACAGGACAAACAACCATGGACTGAAATCTCCAAAACCGTGAACCAAAATAAACCTTTCCTCTTAACTGATCAGCTCAGCTTAATTTCCTTATAGGAACAGCTAATTTAATAACTATAATTATTATCCTTGTTTTACATATGAGAAAACATAGGATAAATAATATGCAAAAGAATCATGCAGGTAATAAGTAATAGAGCTAGATGTTGAATCTCAGCATTCTGGCCTGGAGTTCATGCTCTCAATATATTTCTAGTAAAAACAAAAATCACTATTTCTAAGAAAGGGTCTACTCTGTTTCATGTGAGTACATGAAATCAAGTGATAAATAAGAAGTATCACTTCAGGGCCCTGGGTATAGCTCAGCAAGTGAGACAGCCCCAGCACAAAGAAAAAAAAAATAGTATAAAATGTATCACTTTAACTGGGATATATTCAGGAAATAAACATATCTAAGTAAGGAATAAACTAGGAATAACACCAGGATGTAGTTTCCAGAAGTGGGGTAACAAAAGAAAAAGGGACAGAGCTAAATGGAGTTTTTATACTCCTCAGTGAGTAGACAGAGGCTAAAGACCTTGCTTATCCGCAAGCACTGCCAATTATTTTGATGAAATTTTGCTTCACTTGAAGAGATAGTAGTATGGAATGTCTACTGTCACCAATAAAACTGACAAACTGTTTGGATTTTGAACTAAATTTACATAAGAGTATGACTAAGGGGAAATGGCAAACACTTCATTTGTTGACAAGTATTTTTGTTGGTGTAGAAGACAACTGTGCAAGTGTTTAACTTCAGTCTTTTCAATCCAGTGGACAAAGTTCACAAGTGGAAAGAGACCTCAAACTAAAGGAAAACAGTTATTTATGTACCTCAGAAAGGGAAGGTAGAAAAATTTATTTCAAGAAAAAAAACTGACAGGTGTGGTGACACACACCTGTAATCCTAATACTCAGGACATGAGGCAGGAGGATCACAGTGAAGTTTGAGTCCAATTTGGACTACACAGTGAGTTGAAGGCCAATCTTAATTACATGGTTAGAACCTATCTCAAAAAGAAAGGGTAGGGTAGTGTCAAGAACTCAGATGGTACAGACAAAAGGCAAAGAAAGATATAAGTACCTACAAAAAAAGAAGAAATAATGTCAAGTGAGCTGATTTACTAGAACATTCAAAAAGGAGAAAAGGGGGAGAATAACAAAAGAAATGTTAGAAAACAAGTTAGCATCATCTTTGCCCTACCCCACAATCATCTGCTCACCGGTTTCTCTCAATTATCATTTTTTTGTCCCTTTAAAGTTTTCTCAAAAAATTGTTTTTCTCATCCTTCAAACATGTTGTGCTTCTATTTGATTCCCTCTGCCTAAAAGTCTTCTCATTTCTCCTAATCAAACCACCTTGATTAAATAAAATTCTCATTATTGTAAATAACTCTCCTTTGTTGTACTTAAAAGTTGTAATTTTACAAGATGTTACTTGATTATTGATTCTCCTCACTACATTGGAGACACCACAGAGAAACCATGCTTTCTTCTCCCAGTGCCCTATACTGTTGTGCCCCTCAGCACAGTGCCTACAACACAACAGATGCTTAATCAATGTGTTGGATGAATGTGTAAAGACAAACCCACCCAAAAAAATCTACATGAAAAGAGGTAACAGTAAATGAAAACAGAAAATGAGACAACAGTAAATAAAAAGATATAAAAAAATGCATCAAACAGGAAAACAAAAATTTCAATACAGGCTATGGTCTAATGAAAGTCACACAATTTTAGTTGGGTGTGGTGGCACACACGTGTAATTCCAGAACTCTGGAAGGCTGAGGCATAAAGATTACAAATTTAAGCCCAGGCAGGACAGAAGTGAGAGTGGCTTGGATTAGGATGGTGGCAGTGGACAGTGTGGAAGAGAAGTGGATAGATTGATGGATGTGTTTGTATGCAGAATTTACAAGACTTGTTAATCAATGGCTTAGGGACTTAGCAAAACCTGCCTAAAAAAAAAAAAAAAAACTGGATCCCTGGCACAAAAAAAAAAAAAAAAGTGTAGCTTACTGCAAAGGTTCTATGATCAATACTCAGTACTGAACCAACAGCAACAAAAATACAATTTGAGTTTTACAAGCAAACTAAACTGCAACAGTAGCCACTAAGTGTCCTTTTCTTTAGATGAACCAGAGGAATTAAAATTAAATTTCATTTAGCAGCTTAAAGGATATATATACATAGTTTATGTGTGTGTGGTACCAGGGATCGAACTCACAACCTCACACTTGCCAGGCAGGTGGCTTATGCCGCTGAGCTAAATCCCTGGCCCCTATATATAGTTTAGAACAGAGATGTCAAACAGGCACCTCAGAACATATATAACCAAGTAGCGTCAACTTTCTTCTCATTTTTCTGACAGTCTATCCCTTCAGTACATGGCATTATCTCCTAACACCAATAGCCCAGACCCTGAGTCATCTTTGATTCCTCTTACTCTGATCCTTAAAATACAGTTCAACAAGTTTTGTAAACTCTACAAACACATCAATCTATCCACTTCTCTTCCCCATGTCTGCAACCACCACCCTAATCCAAGCCTCTCTCACTGCTAGACTGCTAATAGTGTTCTCCTATTTACTATAATCTCCCTACTTTTGCTCTTCTCCAATAAATTCCGTGTGGAATTTATTCCACATAGAGTAGCAGCAGTAGTGATGGTTTTTAGATAAATCATGACATCCCTTTGTCTCCAAACTTTTATGACTTTTTAATGTTTGTAATAAAATTTTAAAAAGCTCAATCCTACCCAAAAAAATCTGCCTCTCTTATTCCTTCACTTGCTACATTTCAGCCTTAATGGAGCCATACAATGTATCACCTCTGAAGCTTTACAAATACCATCTGCTGTGAAGTCTAGGTTAAGGTGTTAATTCAGTTAAGGTTTTACACTCATCAAAGATGTCTTTCCTGACTTTGACCACTGTGAAACAGTTTTTCTATTATTGTTTTGCATTCTCCCACAACTTTCATCACACTCTTACAATTCATCACTTCATCAATAACAAAAATATTGTAGGTGCAAAAAATATGATAGTAAAGAGACAAACTCATTGCTTTGACAGAGCTTCTATTTCAGTAGGGCTGAAAAATAGGAAAAAATAAATATATGAAGTGTTAATATGAAAAATAAATTATGCATGTTTGTACATGAGTCCAGATTTCTTGTAACATCAAGACATTTTACATAGTCACAAAGAAAATACATAATTTTGGTAATACTGGGCTTTCTGTTTGCTTGTTTGTTTGAGACAGTTTCAGGTTGGCCTTGAACTCACTTCATAGCCCAGGCTGGCCTGGAACCCGTGATCCTCTTGTCTCAGCCTCCACAGTGGCAGGTTTACAGGTGTGTACCACCTCACCCAGCCTGGGTAGTACAGTTCTAAATGAATTATTTTTTTCTTACTGACAAATTCTCCTACTGAAATATAAATTATAGGAAGGCAGGGACCTTGACTATCTTATGCACTATTGTATTCCTCTTGGTACAGTGCCTAGCAGTGTAGGCTGCTATAAATATTTGATGAGTAAATGAATACCTACTTCACCTTTTTAAGAAGACTAGAGAGAATGAATAATGTGACTGCTTTAACATTAAATCCTAAAAACCTATGTAAGGAATCTTAAGAAAACTTACAAAGATGGTAATATAAAATGTATGGCAAGTTAGAGTGGAATATTTTTTATTATTAAAAGAGTAAGAAACCAAAAAACATCATGGAAATTAGTATTAATGTTAGAAAGGAAAATCAGTGTATGAACACTGGTTATATAAGAAAATAAAATTCTTCCCTGCCCCCGTGCTCACCTTATGCTTTACCCTAAAAATAAATTAAAAGAATAGTTTGAAATTTACATCAGCTGTTATCATTTGACTTTGTTGGACTTTTATCCCTCCTAGTTCATTCTATCAGAACTAAATCAGAACCCCATAGAAACTTGAAATTGACCAGAGCACAAAAGTATAATCATCTCCATAATGAATACAGTAATAATGGGAAAGCTATCTTTTGAGTTCCCAATTTCAAAACCAAAACACTACAGAGAGCATCACGTGTAACACAAACTGCACCATTCTTAGGCTTATTCTGACCAAACAGGAATGGAGGTAGTATAAAATGAACGAGAGAAGAAAAAAAAGAAAGACTCACAAACTTTCCATATTTTCTTTCTTTCTTGGGATCGCATATAAAACACTAATCACTTGAGCTATCTTGCTTTTTTTCTTTACTATACTCAAGCAGGAAAAATTAACTTACTTTCCCCCACATCTATTAGTTTCTATTCATCCACTAGACTATACTGTTTAAGTACCTTATCTACTCCTACAGTGAAAAACAAAGCATATCTATTTCTGACATCTTCTTACAGAATCTGTTAGTACTAACTTATTGTTGTTGTTGAGACAGACTCATTATAAAGTGAAGAAAAGCCTTAAACTGTCTGCATACCCCAAGCTGACCTCCAACTTGGTAGCAATCTTCCTGTTTCTGCCTCCCAAGGGTGCTGGGATTACAGGTGCACGACACCAAGCCGGCCTAATGTTCTTTCTTAACTTTTAAATTAAATTTTATCTCCTTTATTTAGTAATGTTTACACATAGCTATTTTTAAAATTATCACTTAGTTACACTGCACATGCAAAAAAATCCTTGCACCTAGAAAGGGTGGCCAGCTCCTGGAACCTCAAGAGGTTGAGGCAGGAAGATCGTTAAATTCAGGCCAACCTAGGCTTAGGTTCCAACTGCTTCAAAACTCACTCTCTCTCTCTCTCCCCCACACACATACACCCAAACAAACTTTCCAAAATTATCTAAAGAATAATTACTTTTAATAAACACTACCCAGATTCATATCCCTAAACATACCTATAAACTCAATTACCAGTGTAAACACTGCCTCCGTAGTCAAATCAAGTAATGGCAAAGTTCTTGGTCCACAACTACCATGAAATTTGCGCTGTATTTCTGCGATCCTCTCGCACACGAGAGCAAACGGACGCTACTGTTGCCACAACCACCTACCCGACCGAGAGAGACAGCTCTCCGTAAACCCGGCTGGGTCCACCGACCGCCGGGCTCCAACTTTCCCTCGCGCGAGGAGCCTGGGCTCGCCCCAACTCTCCGCGAGGGTCCCGAAGCCTCGCTGCGGACCTCATCCTGTCCCTCCTGCGGCAGGGTGTTTGGGGAAAGCACGGTTGCCACGCGCCGCCGAGGTCGGAGGCCTGCGTTCCGCGATGGAAAGGCGTCCAGAGAGCGGCCCGACCCCCAGCCTCGACCAGGGGTCTCCGCGACGCCGAGGACCAGAGCGTGATCCGCTCCACCCCGAGGCCGCCACCCCACAACCCGGCCCTGGGCCGGACTTCCGCACTCACCGTCTCCCCCGCAGGACGCCCCGCCGGGCCCGCGCACTCGGCCCGCACACACCGCCCCTGCCGGTTCCCTGCGGCGGACGTACCTTCCAGGAACGCCACCTCCCCGGCGCGGCCGCCGCTCCTGCCGGCCGCCATCTTCCTCCGCCCACGCCACCGCCCTCCGCCGGCCTCGCCGCCGCCCGCCGGGAACTGGGGCCGTCACGGGCTGCAGGCACAGGGCGCGGGCTCGGCGCCGACACAAAGGCGCGCGCGCGGGCGGCCCCAGCCCGCCCGTCTTCTCCTCAGGCCTCCGCGGCCGCGCGCTTTAACGACGGCGACTGCGCTCCTGATCCGGTTGCTCTGCGCGCCCGCCGCCCATGCACGGCCACCAGGGCTGAGGCGACGGGGAGGGGATGAGAGGAGGCCGTGCGCGCGCACGCCCAGTCCGCGTCGTAAGATGGCCGCGCCGTCCGCCAAGTACAGGCCTCCGCGGTCGTTGGGCGCTGCGACCCTCGCTCCTCCCGTTGCCACCCCGCCCCTCCCCGGTGAGAAAGCCCCGCGGGCCTGTGAGGAGAGAGCCCGGGGAGGCCCCGAGGCCCCGCCCCGGGAGGCCCCGCCTTCGCGAAGTCCCGCCCCTAGCCGGCGCTAAGGTCCGCGGCCCGGCCCGGGCCAGGCACTTTGGGGTTCTGTAGTGTCTCGCTGCAAGCTTCCCGGCTGCCATGGCGTGTGGGTGTCGCGGTGCAGGGTGCCCAGACTTGAGGGGCGCAGCTGGGGAAGAAGGGTTATCACAGGTACCCCCCAGGGAAGTTATTCCCCTGGTTATTCCAAAACAACTTTGCAAAATACTCGTTCAGAAAAGAGCCTGCCGGTTTGCTCGGGATGGCAGGGTTGAGTCAGACCTTTGTCGTGAACAGCATGTGCCTGACCTTGCAAAAACCACAGCCGGATTTAGTCAGGACTTGCAAGTTGAGATGACTGTCTTAGTTACTTTTTTCCTCGCCAAGACACAATACTCAACACCCACAGTTTTTAAGGAGGAAAAGCTTACTTTGGCTCCCGCTAGTAGAGGTTTCAGTCCCAAACTGGAGGCAGAGAATAATTGCTCAGGGCGAAGCAGGAGAAGGAGGTCGCCCCTCCTGCCCTCGGTTTCACTCTCAGCTCCTTCACTCTCAGCTCCTCGGTGGCCTGATCCCCTCGGTGCTTGTGACCCAGGCACCTCCCAGAAGGCCCGCCTGAGAGCTCAGGGAGCTTCAGCCTCATCTGGGTTCTTCATTTTTTCATTGATGAAAATTTGGAAAATACAGAAAACTAGGACTTTCCCCATAGTCTCTCCACGGAAGCTCAGTTCCTTTTCAGGATTTAAGAGGGACAAGGCATGGTATTGGCTAACTGAAAGCAGGGATTTCACATTAAGGTATCTCCGTGGTTTCTTTGAAGAAAAAAAAAGTTTTAATTTTGAACGAGAGTCTCACTGAGTTATAAATTGCCCAGACTGGGCTTCAACTTGCCATCCTTCTGCCTCAGCTCCAAGAGAGCTGAGATTATAGGCCTGTGCCACCAGGCCTGCCTTCATTTTACTTTAAGAATGTATATTGAAGGATTTAAGAAAAATGCTAATTAGAATAGTAACTATATCTGTTAAGGAACTAAATTCCAACCAGGAGTAGTGATACACCGGTAATCCCAGCAATCCGGGAGGCTGAGGCAGAAGGATTGCCAATTGAGCCCAGTTTGGGCAGTTTAATGACTTGGAGAGACACTGTCTGAAAATAAAAAATTTTAAAAAGTGTGGGGATGGAGCCTAGTTCAAAGGCCCTGTATTCAGTCCCCAGTAGCGCCAACTCCGTACACACACTACCCAGTCTGGTGGCAGAGGCCTATAATTTTAGCAGAGGCTGAGACAGGAGGATCCCAAATTTGAGGCTGGGCTGGACAAGATAGCAAGACCTTATTTTTATTTATTTTTGGTACTTGTGATCAAACTCATGATCTGATGCCTACCAGGCAGGTGCTCATGCCGCTGAGCTAAATCCCCCCTTTAAAAACAAACCTGTGTTCTGTACGGATAAAAATTTACAGCAATTAAAATGATTGTAAAAAAAAAAAAGCATCACACTCGATGGGGAATAATTGTTCTAATTCAGTTGTCTTCTTACCAAGGTTTAGGTTGAACCAGTCATCTTTTCCTGATTTGAGTAGCGTAATGAATGTATTTATTGCAATTTACTTTTGTTGCCCAAGGAAATTGCATGATCCTGCCGCGATGCTCTGTGACATAGTCCATGCTGGTGACAGTATACTACTGTAGATAATAGGTAACTACAAGTACAGACTCCCAAATGTAAAGAAAATCAGCCTCTCACTTAAAAATAGGCATGTGCTGGCTTTGCTAAAGGGCAGGTGCCAGAAGTGGAATGTGTACAGACAGCCTTGGGAAGCTGGAAAAGGCCAGCAGAAGGACTCCTAGACAGAGGTTCTGGAAAGGAAAACTGGCACCTTGATTTTAGTCCAATGATACAGATACTGGTCCTCTGACCTTATAGAGCTTTAAGATAATAAATTTGAGCTGGGCGTGGTGGCGCACTCCTGTAATCCTAGCACTCTGGAGGCTGAGGCAGGAGGATTGTTGCAAGTTCGAGACCAGCCTGGGCTACAAAGTGAGACCAAGTTCAGCCTGAACTGCATAGTGAGACCCTGTCTCAAACAAAACAAAACAAAAAAGATAATAAATTTGTGGGAAATTCCCAAACTGGTGATAAAGTATCTTGTTATAGCAGATGTAGAAAACTAACACATGTAAGATGGGAAGCCAGGTGGAGTTGCCTTCTAAAGGAACTGAATAAGACTCTTTTAGGCAAAATCTACTTTTTCCTTTTAAGTGTGTCTTAGTTACTTTTCTCATTGCTAACACAAGATACACAACAACCAGAGTTAAAGGGGGAAAGGTTTATTTAGCTCAGTTTGCAGAGGTTTCATTCCATCGCTGGTTGGCTTCAAGGAAGGATGGCATGGCAGAGGAGCATCACATAGGAGAAATAGCTCATTGAGGGCAAAAGTAGCAAAGCAAGTGAGAGAGAAAACAAGCTCTTCCTGTACCTTATATCTAGGATACTGGGATTAGAGCAGTGCCAAACATTATCAGTGGACTAATTTTAGTAATCACCCGCCCTTAATCCTAACACCTTTAATTCTAGAATTGCACCATGAATCAGTCATGGCTGCCTCTGAAAAGCCCCACCTATGACTGCCTGAGGCTTTGGGGAAATATCTGGACACAAGCCATAAAAAGTGTTATCAATTTTGGCTATTATCTATTGGGGCCCTATAATTCCAATTGTATAGGAGAGGTATGAATTGTAATTCTCAGACTTGAGTGTGCATAATAATCAACTGGGGAAAGGGAACTATTGAAACATTGTTTTACCACATGTCCAAAATGTCCAATTCAGTGGGTCTTGAGTGGGACCAGAGAAACTGTATTTCTTTTTTTTTTTTTTTGTCTTCTTGAAACAGTGTCTCACTATGCAGTTCAGGCTGAACTTGGCCTCTCTTTGTAGCCCAGTGCTGGGATTACAGGAGTGCGCCACCACACCCGGCAAGAGAAACTGTATTTCTCCCCTTTCCTCCCCCTCTCCTCCCCTCCCATCCCCTTTGCCTTCCCTCTTCTCTCTCTCTCTCTCTCTCTCTCTCTCTCTCTCTCTCTGGTGGTGTTGGAGATTGAACCCTGGGGCCTTCACATTGAACTATATCCTCACCCCTCAAAACTTAATTCTTTGATTAAAAAATAAACCTAATGCAAAAAACTAGACTATTTTAGGTTTCAATAGCTGGGCAATTAAAATGAATAATAAGCTATTTTGGTTTTTTGTAATTATTTCATTAAAGAGAATTTAGAAAGGCCAGGCATGGCAGCCCATGCCTATAATACAAGCACTCAGGAGGCTGAGGCAGGATGATCACTGATCACTGTGCATTTTGGGGGGGTGGGAGAGGGAGAGAGAGAAACAGACAGAGAATGAATTTGGAAGGCTGAGGATGCAGCTCAGTGGTAGCATATTTACCCAGCATGTTTGAGGCCTTGGGTTCCGTCCACTGGGGAGAGAGAGAGAGAGAGGGCGATAGAGACAGAGACAAATACGGACACAGATACAGACAGACATAGAGATAGGATTGAGATTTAGAAAAAAAAAAAAACAGAAGAAAGGAAAAACAAGGTCCTGTCAGTCAAAAAATTTAACTCTAATGCTATATATTCTATAATATCTTTTTATTAGTTTACTTTGATCAGCTCTTCCCAATGTCACACCCTGGACCTATTTCCCTTCCAAACTCAAACATCCTATGTACTACCACATCCACTAGGCCATTTTCAATGGTAGTGTGGTTTCTAACCTTATTGATGCCTCTGTATTCTATCTTTATTTTTCTTTCTACTTAGTTTAGACTTTGTGGTATCTTATTTTATTTACTCTCTCTTGATTATGTGTTCAGCCATCTTACCTTTCTGTTCTCTCCTGGCTTCAGTCTTCTGAAACCCTTATCGTGAGCAAATCCTGTTACCTAACTTTGTTGTTGGAACACAGAAGGGTGAGTGTAGCTGAATAAAATTACTCAGTTGAGAAGACTCTGTTATCAGGGAAAATCTAAATAAACCCTCTAGCTTTACTCGCTTACTTCAAAATTACTAATTTTGGAGGTCACACAGCTGAAGAGCACAATAATAGTCTTCCCCACTAGCTTTTCTGTATGTAGATGACACCTCTGCCATGCAGGTTAAGAAGATAATGGTTGCCTAGGTTACTTTGCAGCTTCTGCAGAGAGTGCTTGACTCTTCCCATGGGCCTGCAGATGTCCAGTGGATGACTGAAATGAGATAAAAAGGCATGTTACCTCTCTGCCTTCCGTTTCTTTTGCTGCCTTCATCTTGGGTCAGATTCAGCTCTGCTCTACTTATGGACAGGTTGCTCATCTGACAAATGTTTTGTCCAAAACTCTAATATAGAGTTACCCTGCCCTTGACTCACCCAGCCTCTCTCCTTCTGCTTTGAGGTAGGTGAAAGAACAACTGCCATGATCAGAAACGACAGTCCATGGAGGGAGGAAGGGGAAAGAGCTGACACCTGAGTTCCTGGAAGATCTTTGCCAATTTCCAGAAAGGCAGGAAGATTTCTTCTATTTATTAGCCTATCTCTCACCTTCATATCTGTACCTTCCTGAGTTGAGAAGCTGATTTTTGAGCAAATCTCTAGCCTATTCTCCATTCTTTGCCTGCTGAATAAATCCCCTCTTTCTCCCCAGCCCTCATCTCTTGGACATGGGTTTTGCCATGAGATGAGCTTCCAGCCCAGGTTTGACAACGGATCTGTTAAAACATCACAGCATTACCTCCTAAAGAGCTTCTGTGCTGTGGCCTTCCAAAGTGTATTCAAGTTGGCATCTGCTTCAAATGTCCAGCACAACACTTCACCCCCATGACACCTCCCAGAATTCCTTTTTCTCAACATTAGGCAGAAATATGTAATATAAGTTGAGCATTCCTTTAGTTTATCAAAACTATCTGAATTGTACCCGTTCTAGTTCCTACTATGTAATAGAAAGAGTCCCTCCTTCTTTAAATCAATGCTGTATATGTCCTAATGAGTTCCATGTCAGCACTTTCTCAATACTGTATTTCCATTTCCCTCAGTCCACTAGAATTTTTCTTTGAGGCAGAAAGTGTTTGCCCTTACACTGGGCTTGGTAATACTCTGGAGGCTGTATTATCTTGAGTGTGAGGCCAGCTTGTGCTACATAGCAAGGTCTGGTCTCAATAGGGCTGGGGATATAGCCTAGTGGCATAAACACCTGTCTGGAAAGTGGAAAGTCCTGAGTTCAATTCCCGGTACCAAAAACCCCCACAACAATGTGCTAAAATGAAATAAAATTTTGAAACAGGAAAAAATAAAAAATATGTCATCCCCCAGTATTTCTAATCTTTAGGGTGTTTGGCTACAACATCTATTTGAGAGCTTTCCAGGAAATTCTCTAACATAGCTGTACCCCACTTAAATTGTTTAAAAGTACTAAGTACTCGTTCTATTATAAAGTAGAAAATAGAATGAGTGAGTACATTCAGATAATTTTGATAAGTACTTTAGAGTCTCCACATCAAGTAACCCCTCAGTCTTCTGTGTATTTTAAATCCTACAGGAAAGAATAATAAATGGTAATGATTAAAAAAAACATCACTATGCAAGCAGAATTTAGAGGAATAGAACTGACATAGTTTTCAGGTTTCTTTAGAAAGGATTCAAGAGAATGGGACCCTCCCCTGAGAAAGCTGCTCCTCTCTGAGACTATTAGTTTTTTAACATGTAGCTTGCTATCCACCCACTTTCCCAAACCAGAATGGTGGGAATCCTGATTAATATACACTCTTGTCAAATTAAATCTTCTTAAACATCTCTAAAATCCATCTTTTTATTTTTTTATTATTATTTTTTTTTTTGTACCGAGGATTGAACTCACAACTTTATGCTTGCCAAACAGGCACTTATGCCACTGAACTAAATCTTCAGCTAAAATCCATCTTTACTTTTTCCAATTCTAATGATTCCACTATACCCTTTTGATTATATTACTGCAAATAACAAACAGTTACTTCTTTCTTTCTCTCCTCTATTCTTATACAAAAGTCACAATTATCTTTTTTTCTTGTAAATGTAAATCAGATCACACCACCTTCTTATATCATTCATGGGATTCCACTGATCTAAGGCCCCTGGTTCTTTCCTCAGTCTCATTTTGCAGCAATCTCTCCTATTTCATTAAGTTCCAACCACTTCCAGGATTTTTTGATTGTTTTTTTGTTTTTCTTGTTTATTTGTGGTCTTGGGGATTGAATCCAGTGGCTCCTGAACACTAGGTAAAAGATCCCCCAGTACCACTGTCTTAGTTAATTTTTGTTGCTGGGATAAAATATCCAACACCAATAAGTTAAAGGGGGAAATTTTTATTTTAGTTCACAGTTTGTAGAGGTTTCAGTCTATAGTTGGCTGGCTCCAAGGCAGATTGGCAGAACAGGAACAGTCCATGGCATAGCAGCTAGGAAGCAACCCAAAATCAAGAGAAGAGGAGGAATATAGATTTTCAGGCCATACTCCTAAGGACCCACTTCTTCTTACCACACTTAATTTCCCAACATCACATCCGGCTATAAATCTGTCAGTAAACTAATCTAGTATCTCACATCCATGATCTAGTATCTCACACCCATGATCCAGTATCATATACCCATGTTCCAGTCACCTCTGAAAAGCCCCACCTACTAGTACCTTTGGGGGACATCTAAATAAAAGCCATAACATCCACTTTCACTTTTTAAAATTCCTTAAATGCTTTGTCTTTCTTACATCACAGCCTTTGAACATATTTACCCTTTGTCTGCAATGTACTTTATATCTAAATGGAAACTGGAGCCAGATATCTGTCAATTGAATAAATAAAGAAATCATCATTTTCCCCAAGGGATATTTAGAATCATAGGGTTCTAGAACTCACACTCCTCATAGGCCATGTAATATAATCCTAGAAGTCAAGGAAATTTCTTTGCTCCAAAATAACATTGTGGTAGAAATCTAAAAAAGATACAGCAATCCAGGTATGAACATAGGTTTTGACAATTAAATTACTGAAATAATTTGAGTTGAGGAAGTTGGGAATCAACAGAAGGAACAATTGAGTTAGTTTTACCTGTATAATACCAAAGTTTCCTTTCTATATATTGTCTTCTCTAAGGCTACAAATCTGTTTTGTATATAGTGTCTCTTCTATTTTAGTCAGATTTCAAGTGCTGTATATAAAACTATTTGGACAAATTTGTTCATATTCTTTCCTGGTAGAGCTTAAGAGTAAAAATAGTAATTGAATTATGGCCTTGGTCATTATCATTACATTTGCTGTTTCTCTGAGTCTGATGTTGGCCTTCCTCTTTGTAGATATTTATGTTTCACTTCTTGTCTTCAGTTAATAACAGAAGAAGTAATGTAGTAATAGCTTATAACATAATTTTCTGAAAATATTTTTCTCTGGTGCTGACTCCAAACTGAAGCCAATCAGTATTTTGCATTTTCAATTAACTTCACTTTGTAATTTGAACTCCTCTATCTTTTCTGGAGGTCAATACACTTCAGAGCCCAGAAAAATGTAAGGAATAACTAGCACTCTGAGTTTTGCATTGCTTTTTGAAGTTAAAAGTCTTATTTTATGACTAACTTCCTTTTAATGTCACTCACTAATCTCTTGATGATGTAAGAAGTGCATAGATTACATAAGAAGTACGCAGGTGGCTATCAGGTCCTGACCTAGATCCCCAGTCTCCCAAATGAGTGTATGGCAAAGGTTTAAATAAAATGAGACAAGTGGTATGATTTTAGGGCTCCAGAGGGGTCAAAATGCTTTAGCTGAGTTCAAGACTCTGAGGGCTGGACCACCCACTTTTTTTAGGTCCAAAACAAAGGGTAGGGAAACTGAGGAAAGTGCAGGCAATGAGCAGGACCTTGGGAGTCACTTCAAGTAATGAATCATGTCATTTTAGGAGAACCGTCTTATCATGAAGACATGGTAGAAGTGAGATTGCAGGAGTAATTTCTGCAGCTGCAGTCTCTATCTACTTAATTGATGTTTGAGCCAAGTGTCCACACCTGTGGCCTTATCTTGCCTTTTGAGGTATCTCTGGCCTCACAGGCCACTACAGGCCTCAGCCAGGACCAGTGATTCATAGAAGTTCACTTACTATCAATCAGCTCCTGTTGCCAGGCAAGGGGCCGAGGCCTAGGACAGACTCAACAGATAAACATAGAATGCCAATTAGTTAATTTTAAATCCTGCTCAGAGCCACTTCCTAGTGATCTCCAACAGATGACCATTTAGTTTTTAAGTTTGACTTCCATCACCTAGGATGGAAAACTACTAAGACTGCTGACTTAGTCTTGGGTAAAGTTAACTTCACTTTTTTAAACTGTTAAACCAGAAAAAAAGAAATACAAATTTTAAAAAAGTTATAAGGGTACAAGTGAATGTAATTGGTTCCACAATACTTTTCATTTTTCTCAGGAAAGTATGTCCCAGACTCAATTGTCAGTATCACCAGGAAGAGGCAGAATTTATTTACTTAATCTATTACCACATAAGAACATATTTTTGTATTGTAGCTACATTCTTGTCTTCTAGATCTTTTTTTTTAAGTATTGGGGATTAAACTCAGGGCATTTGAACTAAGCTCCATCCCCATCCCTATTTTATCCTGAGATAGAGTTTAAATAAATTCCTAAGATGTCCAGGCTGGGCTCAAATTTGTACTCCTCCTGCCTCAGACTCCCAGAGTTCTGAGAGTATAGACATGTGCCACCATGTCTGGTTTTGTTGTCTAATTTTTGTGCACAATTGGGCCTTCTTGAAACTTCAGTTCAGTAAACTTGACCATAACCTATCAAACCTATACTATGCTTAGACTCCAAAAAATATACAATGAATACCTACAAAGTGCTTACCATCATGCCAGGCCATAAAAAAAAACTAGTTGACTTCTTGTATCTACATTTTACACTTAGTATTTCCTATGTGAAATACACATATTTTTTAGGGTAAAGTACAGAAGTCCATAACATTTAACTGGGTTATCTATCTCAGTAATACTAGAGAACCCATTTTTTTTTCAAGTAGCAGACTGAACCGGAGGGCCATGACTTCTCCCCCTTCCATTATGAAATCATTTCAGTAGACTTTACATCATTACAGTGAATTTTAAGTAGAATTCTTCACTGGGGATTTAGCTCAGTGGCTTAAGTGCTTGCCTGGCTAGTGCAAGGTCATGAGTTCGATCCCTGGTACCAAAAAAAAAGAATTCTTCAAAATACTTTAAAAAAATTTTTTTTGTTTGTGTGCTACTGGGGATTAAACCCTACTGGTGTTCTTCCCTTGCTCTCTGCTTCCTGGATACTGTCAGTTGAGGAGCTTTAATGCCCTTCTACCATGGTATCCCTCCCTTGGTACTAGCTGACCATGGACTGGAACTTCTGAAACTGTGAATCAAATAAAACTACCTTCATTTAAATTGTGGGCATCAAATGTTTTGTCCCAGCAATGGGAAATTAAACAATACAGACAGCATCTAACTAAGTTGCCCAGACTGGCCTTAATCTTGTTTTCTTCCTGCCTCAGCCTCCAGAGTGGTTGAGATTACAGATGAATGCCACCAGGCCCAGGTATTTTTTCTTCTTTTTTATTTCTTTCTTTTGCTCTCTTTTCCTTCCTTTTCCCCAAGTTAGCCTGAACTCAAAATTCCCCCCACAGGAACTCACAGCTAGCAATAGATATCCTGAAGAATATGAATCCATATATGTTTATAAATACTTTATATGTATATATATTTATATGTTTATATATACTTTATATGTTTATAATTTATAAAATCACGTATTCCAGATAAATTTAAAATATGTTAATGACACCAAAAGAACCTAACCTACCCACATGATTTAAAGAGAATAGATCACTTGGCTTATTATTTATTCATTTAAAATTTTGCAGTACTGGGAGCCAAACTTAGCACCTTCATACTGAAATATATCCCCAATTCTGTTTGTTTGTTTGTTTTTTAAAACGGGTTTTGTTAAATCCTTCAGTTACCCAAACTAGGCTGGAACTCAATCTTTTGTTTCAGCCTCCCAGAGTGCTGGGATTACAGGCATGTGTCCATATGCCGAATTTTGTTTTCTAATTCTTGTGTACCATTGAGCCTGATTTAATAAATTAATTTACTGGGAGGCTGAGAGAGAAGGATTACAAGTTCAAAACTAGCCTAGGCAACTTAACTACTTAATGAGACCCTAATACTGTTTTCATGTGTTTATAATATACTGTTAAAATAAACTGCTGGGCATGGTGGCTCACGCCTGTAATCCCAGCACTCGGGAGGTTGAGGCAGGAGGATTGTTGTGAGTTCGAGACCAGCCTGGGCTACAAAGTGAGCTCAAGGCCAGCCTGAACTGCATAGCGAGACCCTGTCTCAAAAAAAAAAAAGACAAAAAAAGATAAATCTAAATTTTTCACACTTATCATATGATGGAGAAAATTGTGGAGTTGTGGCTGGAAACACAATTCATCCTCTCTGAGATCTAGAATCCAGACACTGGAAAATAGCAACTTGGTAAAGAGAAAAAGAAAAGTAGATGACTGGGAATCTGGAAGAAACTGCCAAGAAAACTAGGAACTACAGAGAACTTGGAAAACTGTCCACCGCACAGAGAGAACAGTGAAACAATCTGTACTCTCCCATTGGCATGAAGGGAGGAGAATTTGGCTCTGCAGAAGCAGGGAAAGCACCCAAAGCTGGGAGATCAGGGGAGAAATGGAGGCAGACTGGACTGGTAACACACACCCCGAGAGGAGGCCATGGCTGCTGTGAACTGCAAAAGCACTGCAGGGTCTTGCTCCAAGGGAACTTCTTCCACACAGCAGGCCAGAGGATTCCAGCCAGAGGATTCTAGTGTGGGTGATTGCCTTATCCCTGGGGACTGCTCAGTCAAGCATCATTTCAGGAAGAGGTTGATTGCTTAAATCTGGGATTGAGAACACCTAAAACAAAAAGAAACACAAAGCAAAACAAAACAAAAAACTCCACTTTGGAGTTTACTCTTTCCTCAGTGTTACCCTCTCACAGCAAGTGGGTGAAAGCCATGAGAAAGAGCTGGGGACAGGGAGCAAGCTAGAACGAGATACCCTGAGAAGTTTTAAGCTTAGTCGCGGAAGGACTTGAATCCCATTTCCGAGATGAGAAGCCAGGCTAGGCCTGAGTTGCACTCAGAAATGGCTGGATCTGAAAGGGCCTGCTGGCATTAAGTACCTGAACCCTTTCCCGGCTGCCTACATCCAGCATAGATCTGGGGTGATCCCCTATCTACCCGTGTGAACAAGGACACATCATAGCATAGACACCATCACAACCTTCGGTAAACAGAAGGAATGTCTCACAAACCCACAGGATACAAGGCTAAGTGGAGAGAATCCTGACTTTCTGGACTCCAAAACCGTAGCTCCTGAAAGGAAATCACTCATTAAAAAAATACAGAAATTTTTTTTTTCTGTTTTTTGAGCTCATTTTGTTCTTCTTTCTTCTTCATTGGTTTATTGGAGTTTGGGGAGTTTTTCTTTTTTATTTTTTTCTCTTCGTCTTCTTTTTTGTTTTCAATTCCTTTTAATATTTTTCATTTTTTATTGTCTATATTATTTCTTTTTCCTCTCTTTTTTTTCTTTTACTTCTACAGTGGTGCCTTGGTTCAAAGACTTAGTGAATGTGGGGAAGATGGCCATGGTCATGTTCATCACTTGCTGCAGAGTTCACAAACAAAAACAAAATTTTACCATATGCTTCTATTTGCAAATCAAGTTGTTTACAATTTTGTGAAGTGAGATACCACTGTATTTCTCATTTTGTTGTTACCTATATCTAATTCTGTAAACATTCATCTAGTCTTTAATAGGATCCTTTGTCTCAATTTTTTCTTTTCTTTCTCATTTCCCATTATTTACTTTTTTTTTTTTTTGTATATTTGAGACAGGGTCTCGCTATGCAGTTCAGGCTGGCCTTGAGCTCACTTTGTAGCCCAGGCTGGTCTAGAACTTGCAATGATCCTCCTGCCTCAGCCTCCTGAGTGCTGGGATTACAGGTGTGAGCCACCACATCCGGCTCCATTATTTAATTTTTCAAAATGTTCTTCTTGCATTCTACCATTCCCAAAATCTCCTGTATCTTTTATATTGTAACCATTAAGATCTATTAATCTTTATATAGTTAACTGTATGTTACTCCGGCTGAATCCTTTTCCATTATTAGTGGAGGTATAACTGTCACAAGTAGTTGCTTTTGTTTTAAAGAGAATAAAAATACAAAAAATATGATACAGAATTTCATAACAAGATGATAGGAAATTAATAATGGTTATTATATTGCATATCGTTGTTCTCAAAATAATTGCTCAGATCATTAGACATAGGGATGCAAAATTCATCAAACAGTATAAGCACTGTTCCTTTTAATGAACTAGTAGAATGAGTAGTACAAATATCTTAGCTATCTTGTGTATATGTATTTTTTTTACATTTTGCGTTGTTTCTCCTTCCCTATCTAGTTGTTCTTTCCTTTTGAGCAGTTGTTACAAATTGTGCTGTTATAAACAATATCTATCTCTATCTCTATCTATATATATCTATCTGTGGTATGAATGTTTTCAATATTTCTGCAATAATACATAAAAGAAGGGCTGGGGATTTAGCTTGGCAGCATAAGTGTCTAGCAGGCAAGCTCTAGGTCATGAGTTCGATCCCCAGTACAAAAAAAAAAAAAAAAAATCCAAAAGGGAACAGCTGGGACAAATGGAACTTCTAATCCTAGTTTTTTGAGGAATCTCTACACTGATTTCCACAGTGGTTGCACCAATCTACACTCCCACCATCAGTGAAGTGTTCCTTTTTCCCCAAAGCCCTTCCAGCATTTGTTATTGGATGATTTTTTGATGATAGCCATTCTTTCTGGAGTGTGATGCAATCTTTTGTTGTTTCAATTTGCATTTCTTAAATGATCAATGATATTGAACATTTTTCATATTTTTATTTGCCATTTGTATTTCTTTATCTGAGAAGTGCATATTCATCTCAGATACCCATTTTTGGATTGGGTCTTTGAATTTGGTGGGGAGCTGATTTTTTAAAAAATTCTTTGTATATTTTAGATAAAAGTCCTTTGAGAGACAGTTACCTAAAATTTTTTCTGAATTCATGGTCATCTTTTCACTGTGTTGGTGATTTCTTTTGAGGTGCAAAAACTTTTTAATAAGATGAGATCTCAGTTGTTGATTCTTTAAAGTATTTTACATGGAGTTTGGTTTTTTTCATGAACTCTCTGCCTATCCCTATGTCTTCAAGATTTCTACCTACTTTGTCTTCCAGTAGACAAAAGTTAGTGTTTCTGTTTTAATATTTAGATCTTTGATCCATTTCAACTTTAGTTTAGTGCATGGTGATAGGCATGGGTTTAGTTTCAGTCTTTGGCATGTAGAAAGACAGTTTTCTCAGTACCATTTATTAAAGAGGCTGCCTTTCTTTCAGTGATCATGTTTGGCCCTTTTGTCAAAGACAAGATGACCAAATGTGTTTGTAATTGTGTGTGTATCTTGCATTCTGTTCCATTGATCCTCATGTCTGGGTTTTTTTTTGTTTTGTTTTTTTTTGTTTTTGGCCAGTACCATGCTTATTTTATCAGAGTAGCTTTGTGGTATAATTTCAACTCAGGTATTTTGATGCCTGCTCCTTTACCTTTGTTGCTATTCTAGATTTCTTCTGTTTCTAAGTGAATTTTAGGAATGTTTTCTCTGGATCTGTGAGGTATGCCAATGGTATTCTAATTGGGATTGCATTAAATCTGTATAATGGTTTTGGGAATATGGCTGTTTTCACAATGTTGGTTTGCCTTAGCCAAGAGCAAGGAATATCCTTCCATTTTTTGAAATCCTCTTTGATTTCTTTCTTCAAGATGTGATAATTTTCAATAGATAGATCTTTTATTTCCTTTGCTAGATTGATTCCTAAGTATTTCTTTTTAAAATTTTTTTATTTTGAAGAGAATAAAACCAAATGAAATAAAACAGAATATAATCGATCAAAACAAAACAATGAACATGGTACATGACTTCAAAACAGTATAGAAGGAAATCAATAATGGCTACCCTAATGCCTCTTGTTATCATCAAAATAACTGCCCATACCATCATGCATAATAAAATCAAACAAAATAGTACAGAATAAAACCAATAAAAGCAAAACAATGGAAGCAATATGGGACTTAGATAATAGGAAATCAATAATGGCTACCATAATATATTTTGTTATCTTTGAAATAGCTGTCTATGCCATCAAACATAATAAAATTAGACAAGCCATACAGAATAAAACCAAACAGAACAATGAAAACAATATGGGCTTTAAATCATGATAACAGATTAACAATGGCCAGTGCCTTCCTTTTTTAGACACTTCCTCCCCTTTCACTTTCACAATATGTACTGTGCATTTTGGATCCTACTAACTCCCTTAGTTTTTTATACTAGGGAAAAAACATGATATTCACCTGTGTGACTCTGAACCATTTCATCTATGAGCATAATGTCAAGTTGTTTCTATTTGACTACAAGAGCCTTGAGGTTATCTTTCTTTATAGCTAAGTAGCTTTCCATTATATAAAAATGCCATGTCTTTCTTGTTCACTCTGCAACTCATAGGCAAGTTACCCCCACTTCTTTCTGGTTCCCTGTCACATAGAACATTGTTCTCTCTCCTCTGACTTTCAGTCTGTGAACCCCCTTTTGAGTTAAATGTGCTTCTTTTATAAAGCATATTGATAGATTATGTCTCCTGATCCACTCTGCCTGTGTTTCTTTTTATTGGTGAATTGAGGCCATCTACATTAATAGTTATAGCCAACATGCACTGCCTTATCTCTGCCATGCTATTTTCCTGCCATTGGCTGCTTACTTTTTCTCCTCCATTCAATTATCTGCCCCGCTCAGTGATCCCCCTCTGCCACTGTTTCTGGAACCATGGTTTCTTTTTATCTCTCTCTAGAATGTCCTTCAGTATTCTTTGTAGCATTAGTTTGGTAGTCATGAAGTTCTTCAGTTGTTCTTTGTGATGGAAGTATCTGGTTTCTCCATTGATTTTGAAAGATAGTTTTGCAGGGTACATCTTCTGGGTTGGAAGTTGTTTTATTTCAGGACTTGAAATACTTCACTCCAAGATCTTCTTGACTTGATGGTTTGTGTTGGGAAGTATGTTGTGATTCTTATGGGTTTTCCTTTATAGGTGATCTGTTTCTTTACTCTAACAGCTTTTAATATTCTGTTCTTGTGTTGAATTTCTGGGATCTTGATTATTATACGTCTGGGTATAGATTTATTTTGGTTATGGCTACCTGGAATTCTATATGCCTCACTTGTATGAATGTTGCTTCCTTGGCAAGTTTTCTGATATTATTTCTGTACATAGATTTTTAATGTCATTTGTGTTGACCCCTGCTTTTCCACTCACACCTATTATTCTTAAGTTATGTTTATTTAGGTTGTCTTGCAGCCATTGAATTGTTACTTCCTGGTTCCTTGTTATTTTTAAGAGATCTTTCCTTTCATGATTATGAGCTGCAAACCTGTCTTCAAGGTTTGAAAGTCTATCTTTAGTTTCCTTCAAGTGGTTTTGCCAGCTTTCAATGGAGTTTTTAATTTCCTGGGTATCTTTCAGCCTATTTCATGTATTCTAAACCTTTATTATATTGTTCACTCAAGATTTCCCTCATTTTCCTATACTCCTCTTTTTTTTTAATCTATGTCTTCTTTAGAGGTGCTTAGCAATTCTTTTATTCTGTTTTTTACTTCTTTTTCATGAAGTCCTTCAGTTGTTATTTGTGGTAGAAGTATCTGGTTTCTCCATTAACTTCAAAAGATAGTTTTGCAGGGTACATCATTCTGCATTGGAAGTTGTTTTCTTTCGGGACTTGAAATACTTTGCTCCAAGCTCTTCTTGTTAGATTTTCTTTTATAGCTTCATGAAGTTGTTTCTTTACCTCAGTTGCCATCACTTCAGAAACTTCAGGTGTTTGACTCCCAGTCACTTCCATTTTTACATCTCCGGGACTTGCTCTGCTTGGGTTGGAGGCCAGAGACTGCATTTTGCTTCTTCATCTTAACATATCCCTATGTTCTTCCAGACAAGTGTGTAGTGGGGTCCTAGGCACTTATCACATTGGCTATAATTTCTCTGAAGTGAGACTGTTTGGTTCTTCTAGCCAGTGCTGGCAATAGGTATCTGATGGTGGCCATTTGGTATGCTGGTGCAGGGCTGTCTGCTGCTTTTCCCAGCCTGAACTGGCTCCCTGATGGTTGCTGGTATGCACATGAGGGCATAGCTAGCCACCACCTCTTAACTGAGCTGTTCACTGTCAGAGAGCCCCCATGATGGCTGTTGGGGTGCTCGTGGGGGTGGGGCTGGCCACTACCTGTGGACCTGGGCTGGTCAGTGGTGGGGAAACTCTGTGATGGCTGCTGGAATGTGCATAGGGGTGGGCTCAGTCCAAGCAATTTCCACAGGTCTGCACCCAGCTAGGAGCTGCTGGAGGAAGCCAGCAGCAGTTCTGGTTCTGGGCTTATCCAGCCTGACTCCAATATGGCTTCCAGCTAATCACTGTCTCTCACAGGGGGACTGAGTCCTCTGCACTCACCACCAGCCAGTGCAATCCTCTGTGTCCACTGCTCCCCTCCACTGCTGCATCTCTTTGCAGAGATGTCTGGGGTCACCAGCTGCAACCATCACCATGACTGTGTGTCCCCAGGTTCCCACAGCCCCTTTTGCACAGTGGATCGAGCTCTGGGTGAAGGTGCCATCAGCTACTGCCTTCTTCTTTGTTTCATTTTTTCTTTTTATTCTTTCTATGGGCTTCAGTTTTCACTTTAGATTCTTCCTGGATCCAAGGGACCCACTTTTTTCCTTCTTGTCTTCCTCATGATGCTGTATTCCAGTGTCTGGATGGTGACTCTCATAGAGGCAGTTTTCTCTGGTGCTTACTGTTTCACCATTTTGGGCCAAGAGAGTATTTCTTTTTTTTAGATGTCATTGTGAAGTGTGTGGTTTCTCTAATTTCTCTCAGTGAGTTTGTTGTTAGTGTATAGGAATGCTATTGATTTTTGAGTATTGACTTCATATCCAGCTATGCTACTAAATTTGGTTATTAAACTAGAAGTCTTTTGGTGAAATTTTTGAGGTCTTCTATGTAAAATATCATTTCATCTGCAGATAATGATAATTTTGCTTCCTCCTTTCCTATTATTATTTCTTTATTTCTCTCTCTTGTCTAATTGCTCTGGCTAACATCTTCAGAACTGTATTGAATAAGACTGGTAATAGTGGACAGCCTTGTCTTGTTTCTTTAGGTTGGAAGCTTTTAGTTTTTGTCCATTTAGTTTGATGTTGGCTGTTGATTTGTCATAGATGGCCTTTATCAGACTGAGGTAAAGACCATCTATTTGGTTTTCCATAGGATTTTTATCATGAATGAGTGTTGGGCTTTATCAAAAGCTTTTCCTACATCTATTGAGATGATCGTATGAGTTTTGTCTTTGGCTCTGTTGATATGGTGCATTATATTTATTGACTGGTGTATGTTGAACCATCCCTGCATTCCTGGGATGAATCCCATTTGGTCATGGTGTACAATCTTCTTGATGATTTGCTACATTCTGTTTTCTAGTATTTTATTGAGGATCTAGTATTTTATTGGCCTATAGTTCTCCTTTTTTGTTGGGTCTTGCTATCAGGGTAATACTTGCCTCCTAGAATGAGTTAGAGAGAATTGCTTTCCTTTCAATTTCATTAAAGAGTTTGAGGAGTACTGGCATGAAATCTTCTCTAAATTTCTTGTTGAATTCAGCCATAAATCCATCAGGACCTGGGCTTTTCTTTGTTGGTAAGTTTTTAATTCCATTTTCCATTTGATTAGCTGATAGTGGGTTATCCAGAGTTTATATATCTTCTTGATCCAGTTTTGGTAATGCATATGTTTCCAGAAATCATTCTATTTCTTCTGTGCTTTTCATCTTATGATAGTAAAGATTTTCAAAGTAGGTATTGGTGATCTTCTGAATTTCTATAATATCTGTAATGATTTTACCCTTTTCATTCCTTATTTCTGAATTTCAGTTTTTTTTCTTTCCTTTCTTTGATAAGGTTGGCTAGGGCTTTATCAACTTTATTTATTTGTTCAAATAATCAGCTCTTTGATTTGTTGATTCACATATTGTTTTCTCAATCTCAATTGCATTAATTTTGCTTTGATCTTCATAATTTACTCCCATCTTTGAGCTTGACTTGCTTTTCTTTCCTAGTAGCTTGAGGTGCAGCATTAAGTTGTTTATTTGTGCTTGTTCCATTTTCCTGATGTGAGAATTCACTGCTGTATATTTCCTTCTGAGGACTGTTTTCATTGTGTCCCACAGGTTCCTGTAAGTTGTATTTGCATTTTTGTTTGATGGTAGACATTGTTTAATTTCTTATTTAATTTCATCTGTTATCCAGTGGTTGTTCAAAAGGATATTATTTAATTTCCATGTGTTTATGGAGATTTTTTGCAATTTCTGTTGTTATTAATTATCAATATCATTGCAATGTGGTCAGATAATATGGATGGGATAATTTTAATACCTTTGCATTTACTTAAACATGTTCTATGGTCTATTTTAGAGAACCATTTTGTGTGCAGCTGAGAAGAATATGTATTCTGATGTTGTTTGGTAGAACACTCTGTAGAAATCTACTCACAAGTAGTGGCTAACTTTTTATTCTCCTCCCTTGGGTCTGTGCATGGAATCAACTCACGGGAAGGGGCTGGGTTCTTGTTCTCTCCATGGCCAACAATTGGCACTGACTCACAGGAAGGAACTGGCATCTGGTTCTCCTCCCTATGGCTTGCACATGGTGCTGACTCACAGGAAGTGTCTGTTGTCTGCTTCTCTTCTCCATGATCCATGAATGGCAGTGACTCACAGCTAGGAGCTGCCATCTGCTTCACCTCCCCACAGCCCACTGTCATTTCTTTTTTTACCTGAGAGATTATTTCTGATCCAATTTCCTCTAGAGCCTCACAGAGTTTTTTTTCTTTACTTCATTTCAGAAATTTCAGGTGTGTGACTTATAATTTGTTCTATGTTGGTGTCTTCTGGACTTGTTCTGGGTGGGCTGGGGGTCAGTGAGACTGCATTTCACTCCTTTGTTTTTACTTTTTCTGTTTCAAAATTTTATTTTGTTTTCTGTGATGACCCTTGTGAATTTTGGTTTTAGGTAGGAATGTCACTAGTTTCAAGGCTTCTATTCTTCAGGGATATTTTCTCTGTTTAGGAGATTCTTAGTTTGTATCTGTCCCAGGATCCTACCTTACCAATTAATTGACAGTGGACTATTGGTGTCTATTTGGCTCAATCCCCAGTCTTTTGTAAGGTTGTGGTAAGGTTATTACCCCAGAATTTCCCAGTATTGTTACATGAGGGAGAACAACTACTTATAACAGATATGCCATCCTAGCTGCTGTAGTACAATTAGCAGTAACAATAGCATCAAGCACAGTTTAGAAACTGAGAAACTGTTGCAAGTATTGATTTTATACTTTAGACCACAGAAGAAAGTCTACAGTGATATAACAGAACTAAATGTAAATTAGGGGTTTGCATGCAAGTATTTTCCCTTGTTAGAGTTAATTTACCATAAGTTCATCTGGACAAGCCAGTTGCTGAGTCCTGGTTGCTTCCTGTACTGGTTGCCACTCCTGTTGTATAGGGGCATGGACCAGGCACCTCCAGACTGAGGTTCCTGGGGTGATTGGTGAGAAGTGTTTCTCCCTTCTCACACGGCTCACTGAGGTGCCTGGGGTCACACAGATGCAATGGGTAGGGTTTTTCCCCCTCCCATATGGCCCACTGAGATTCCTGGGGTGGCAGAGAGCTGATGGGCCCATATTTTTTTCTAAGGCTAAATGTGATACCTTTTTAGTTCTTATGGTATGTCAATATCCACTTTGTCTTTGACAATATTACTGTTGTCAATTTAATTGCTATTGGCAGAGTCACATTGCTGTTGCTGTTAATAGGTTTTCTCTGAATGCAATACCTAACTTACTTTTGTGACATTAACAATCATGTAGTACATGATTGTATCTGTCCCAGGATCCTACCTTACCAATTAACTGGGTACTGGCTGATTACACTGCATCCTTCCCTCCAAAATTAATAGAGGTGGTCAGGTCTTGGGAGAGAAGCAAAAGACTATAGGTAGCCACACCCTAAATACATCACTGAAAAGATAACTAATTAATGAAATATCCATACTGGCAAGTGTTTTCACTGTAAAACAACTGTAAACCTAAGTAAACAAAACAAAACACAAAGAACAGTATAAACATGATAACACAAAACAGCAAAATGCCTCCAAAATCTCCCAAAGCCAATCCATGGGTCATGGATGTATAGAAAAACAAAAGCCACACACTGGATTTATTTCATAGGATAACAGAGGAGATTTAAAAATCAATAAGGTGCTCTGTGGGCTCACTGATGCTGTAACTAAACAGATAATGGATATAAAAAGAAAAATGATCAGGGAGCTTGCAGAAGACACCAATGAAAAGCTAGTTGAGCTAAACAAAATGATACAATATATTAATAACCAGTTTATAAAAGAATTGGTGTCCATGAAAAGATTCTAAAACAGAATTCCAGGGGATTAAAATTTTTATTGAATGTATGGACACAAGAAGTGACCAATGTGAGAAAAGACATAATTAGAAGATAGGGATGCTTTCAAAACCCAATTACTCAGGGATACCTTAAACGTAACAAAAGAATATAAAAAATGTTTCCAACAGCTTCTAATTAACATAACTATGACCAAGATTAACTGGAATAAGTGAAAAATCACAAAACAGCACAAGGTCATAAAATGTCCTTGTATAGCAACAAGAGAAAAAAAAATCCAAATATATAGAAAGAATTAAATATATAGATAAGTTAAGCATATAAAATCCCAAGAAACTATGATCAAAAGAGAACCTCACCATGTTACATCATAGTCAAAATTTCAGAAGTCTAATACAAGAACGCAATCTAAAAAGCTGTTTAGAGAAAAGCAATAAATCACTTACAAAGGTAAGCTCATCTGAACTACATCAGCTATCTCAACAGGTCAGTTGAGTTTGGAGTAAAATGTTTCAAGTCATAAAACATAAGAACTTGCAATTCAGAGGTATATATCCCTCTAAAAGGGCACAAAAAAATACTAAAGGATATCCTAAAAGGATACAATGAAGCAAAAAAATGCAAAAACAAACTAACAACAAAACAAAACCTAACCTAATAGAATGAATATACCAGGCAGAGTGATAGCAGTTAAGTGGGTGGGGGGGGAGAGAACATAAGCAACCATGATAAGAATATCTTTCAGTACCATTTAATAACAATGTCCAATGCAAATGGTCTCAATTCCCCAATGCAAAGACACAGATTGTCAGAATAGATTAAGAAGCAATGCCCAACTATACCAAAAGCACAATCCAAAAGGAAACATAAGTATTAAAAATAAAAGGATGAAAGCAATATTCCATGCAGTGGGAAATTGGATAAAAGCAGGAGTAGCTATCCTCATTTCAGATAAAGTAGTTTTCAAGCCAAAATTGATCAGAAGAGGGAAAGAAAGTCACTATATATTTGTTAAGAGAACAATTCAACAGGAAGAGATAACAATTATAAACATATATGCACCGAATAGCAGCATTTCCAACTTAATAAAACACACACTACTAGACATAAAAGATCAGATAAACACCACCACAATTATAATGAAGGACCTCTATACCACACAGTCACAAATAGATCAACTGGACAAAAAAAAAATCAACAAAGAAATATCTGAATTGAACTATAACTTTGAACAAATGGACTCAATAGTTATATACAGAGTTATTTCACCCAACAATAGAATGCACATTCTTCTCAACAGTACATGGGACTTCCTCCAAAACAAACCACCTGCTTGCTGGCTCATATAGCATGCTTAAGCATATAAAAAAGATTCATAATCACTCCATGTGTATTATCAGATTATACTGAAATGAAACTAAAAACCAATAGCAAAAGGAACCACTGAAATTATGCAAATATGTGAAAATTAAACAATACCTTTAATAATCAATTAGTCAAAAAAGAAATCAAGGAAGAAATTAGGCAATTCTTAGAATTAAATGATAATGCCAGTACAAATATTGGAACCTGTAGGACACAATAGAAGCAGTCCTAGGAGGGGTATTTATAGCTATGAATGTTCACATCAGAAAAATAGACTGAGTTCAAATCAATAATCTAATTATATACTTTTGGGTCCTGGGATAACAAGCACAATCTAAATCCAAAGATAGTAGAAGGAAAGAAATTAAAGATTGGAGCAAAAGAGTTAATGAAATTGAGACTAAAACAATGATCCAAAGATTAATGAATTGAGGAGTTGGTACATTGAAAGAATAAATAAAATAGGCAAACCCTTAGTCAGTAATATGAAAAAAAGGTGTGAAAAGACCCAAATGAATGCAATTAGAGGTGAAAAAATCAAAATCATGATGGGCTGTGCTCTAAAGTCAGATTATTTGTAATTAGTTTGAGAAACCATTCCCTAACAAAACTGAGAATTCAGAAAAAATGGACAGATTCATCTATATATACGCCACCTATATATGATTATTATCTATATATATATATGCTATCATCTATATGTATGCTAGCTATATATGATTAACAAATATAAAAACCCTGGATGATCCAATGTCAGGCAATGAGATTGAAGAAATAATAAAAACAAACTCCTAACTAAGACAAGCCCATGTCCTAGTGGATTCACTGACAAATTCTGCAAGAACTTGAGGGATGATACTCCTCAAACTCTGTAATGAAACTGAAAGGGAAGGAGTACTTCCTGAAATCTACTACTACATTGACTTCAAAACCAGAGAAAGACACAACCAAAGGAGAGAATTATAGGTCAATTTCTTTAATAAACATGGACATACAAATCTTCAATAACATCCCAGCAATGAGTAAACAACAACTTATCGAAAAGATTATACATTTTGACCTTGGGATTCATCCCAGGGATGTAGGAATGGTTCAGCATATACAGATCGATAAATGTAATGAATCCCATAAATAGAAACAAGGACAAAAGTCACATGATCATCCCAACTGATGCAGGAAAAGCCTTTGACAAAACCAAATATTCATTCTTATATTAAAAAAAAACTTTCAAAAATAGATACAGAGGGACTTTATCTCAATCTGATAAGAGCAATGTATGACAAAAAATGGCCAACATCAAATTAAATGGGGGAGAAGCCAAAGGCATTCCATCTAAAATCAGGAAGAAAACAAGGATGTCCACAATGACCAGTACTGTTCAGTATAGTTATTGAAACATAGCCAGAGAAATTAGGCAGGACAAAGAAATAAAGAGGATTAATAGGAATTGAAGGAGCCAAGTTATTATTTGCAAATGACATGATAATTTACATAGACAATTCAAAAAATTCTACCCAAAGACTCATAGAATTAATAATCAAATTCAGCAACCTGACAGGATACAAAGTCAATACTCAAAAATCAGTAGTATTTCTGTACATCAATAATAAGCTCATCAAGAAAGAAAACAGGGAAACAATATTTTTCACATTAGAGTTGAGAAAAATCAAGTACTTAGGAATTATCTGTCTGAGGAAGTGAAAGACCTCTAATGAAAACTACAGTACTCTGAAAAAGGATATTGAGGAGGATAGCAGAAAATGGAAAGATATCCTTGTTGCTGGATCGGCAGAACAAATATAGTCAAAATGGACATACTTCCAAAATGGGCATATATATGGATTTAAGACAGTCCCGATAAAAATAGGAACACCATTCTTCACAGAACTGCAAAAAACAATTCTAGAAGACACCCAGAATAGTAAAAACAATTTTGGGAAACAAGAGTAAGGAAGGAAGCATCATAATCCCAGACTTCATGTTATACTACAAAGCTATCGCAATAAAAAATTCATGGTATTGGTTGGTCTATGGAGCAGTGGAACAAAATAGAGGATTCAGAAACAACTCCAGGCACAGAAAATAACTCCAGGTCATCTTTCACATAGGGATCACAAACTAATGTGGAGAAAAGATAGCCTTTTTAACAAATGATGCTGGGAAAACTGTCTATCCACATACAGAAGTTTGAATCTACCACACACTAAAATCAATACAGATCAAAGATCTAAATATTATACTAGAAATACTTAATCTTCTGGAAGATAAAATATGCAAAACTCTTGAAGATAGGCATAGGCGAGGATTTTCTGTACAAAATTCCAGTTGCACAAGAAAGATCTCAGGAATCAATAATGGCATCACATCAAATTTAGGAGTTTCAGCACAGCAAAGAAAACAACCAATGACATAAAGAGAAAGGATGAAGAAAATGAAGAGATTCATCTTACTCCAGAAAGAATGGCTATCCTTAAGATATCCAGGCCAGGCCTGGTGGCCCATGCCTGTAATTCCAGCACTTAGGAGGCTAAGGCAGGAGAATCACCATGAGTTTGAGGCCAGCCTTGACTACATAGTGAGCTCAAGGCCAGCCAGAACTGTACAGTTAGATCATTTAAAAAAAAAAGTCCAATAATAATAAATTCTGGTCAGCCTGTGGGAGGGAAGAAGGAAGGACAGAATCCTTCTACATTGCTGGTGGGAATGTACAATCATGCAAATCAGTAAGAAGAGTGCTCAGAAAACTAAAACCAGAAGTTCTATTTGGCTCAGATATTTCCTTTTAAGGTATCTTTTCAAAAGAGTTAAAGGCATCATATTACAGTGATGCATGCACACCCATTGCACAATTCACAATTGCTAAATTCTGAAAGAGGTCTATATGTTCATCAACAGTTAAATGGGTAAATAAAATGTGGTATTTATACATAATAGAGTACTACTCAGCCATAAAGATGGATAATCTTGATTCATTGGTAGGAAAATGGATACACCTTGAGATCATAATGTAAGTGAAATAAATCAGGCACAAAAGCTTAAATATTGTATCATTTCTCTTATATAAGAAATCTAAACTATAAATATACAGCAAAGTAAAAGATAGATAGCAGGAAACAGTGAGATAAATAAGGGAAGGGGACCTAGAGATAAAGGGAAGGGGAAGAGAGTGGATGGGGAAATGATAAAAGAATTAAAATGTGGTTTGTATGCGGACCAACTTCCCATGAATGACCTAATCATTGTGTACTACAAACATGTACTGATTAAAAAAGACATCTCTTGACTTATGTCTAGAGAATATAACTTAGTACAAGAGTTCTTGCCTAGCATAAATGCGGCCCTGGGTTCAATTGCCAGCACAAACAAAACAAAACAAAACAAACCCACATAAATAAATTCAAGACAAATACTGATTATTAGGTAAAGCAATGAGAAAGTACCAATAATTAACCATTTTTTTCCACAATAACAGTAATTGCATTTGGTTCCATCCACCAAATTCTACTGCGATTTTAAGAAAATGTATGCAAAACCAATAATAATAATAAGGAAAGAATTATAATGATCTAGAATTCAGTTTTAACTGATACATAAAATAGTTTCCTACTTTTGCAATCATAAAACTCATATTTTTAAATACCTAAAATGTATTTTATTTTTTTACAGTTTTTTTTTTCTTTATTATCTGAACGAGGGATCGAACTTACGACCACGTGCTTGCAAGACAGGTGCTTATGCCGCTGAGTTAAATTCCCAGCCCGATACCTAAAATTTAAATCCCTTCACAATGTGTACAGTAACACAATCAAACTTTGGTATTTTAAGGAAAACATATAAAACACTACTGTCTTTGTTTAAAATTATTTGCAAATAGTGAAAAACACTAGGAAAAAGCAAGTTACCTGAAAATAAAAAATGATTAAAAATTCCATAAAAATGAAATTCTTCAATGCCAACCCTCTAACCTGTTTCCTCTAACATTACACTATATATTTTCATAAAATGTGATCGAATTTAACATATAATGTATTCTTTCTCTTTCTTCTGTACTACTGATTGAATCCAGGGCCTTCTCACTGGGCTGCCTTCCTGGTCTCCCGTTTTTTTATTCTTTACTTTGGGACAAGGTCTCCTTAAGCAGCTGAGTTGCCAGAGTGGACTTGAACTTGCAATCCTCAGTCTCAGTCTCCAAGAGCTGAGTTTACAGGCATGTGCCATGATGGCAGGCTACATGTTCTTTTAATTAATCATGAATGCTTTCCTAAACACGTATACCTCTGGTTTAGATTGCTGCAAAGCATACCATTAAATAGATGTTCCATAATATACTTGATCACTTCTCTATCCTTGTAATACATTTTTTGGTTCTTATTTTACTTTATTATTTATTCATTTATTTATTTACTTATGTACTTATTTGGTGCCAGGGTTGGAACTCACAGCTTTATGCTTGTCAGTAGGTGCTGTGCTGCTGAACTATATCCCTGGCCTCCTTATTTTATTATAACTATGTGATTTCTAAAAACACTGCAACCCTTTACCACTGGATGATAAGCAACAATATGGTCATGAAAGCAGTTTTTTAAATACAGCTTTAGCTTTAGAAAATAGCCAATATTTGTATTTGCCTATGTTCTTCAGAGACAGAGGCCATCAGAGAAAGGTAAGTAAGCAACATGAAACCACTCCTGCCCATGACTAAAGCCACAAGAATATTCCCAACTCGACTACAATACACTTTCTCTTGAGGGCCCACTTCTTTGAGTGTGTTCTTAAATTCTGCCTAATAAATTTCTTTATGTTTCTTTTTTTGTTGTTTGTTTTTTTGGTACCGGCAATCAAACTCACAACCTCGCACTTGCCAGGCAGGCGCTTACACGGCTGAGCTAAATTCCCAACCCTTTCTTTATGTTTCTTAAAAAAACAAAATGAAACGGGAAACTTTTTAAGATAAGCAAACCTCTCTTGTATCATGAGCCAAAAGAAAAATAATCAGGGGAGCTGGGGATATAGCTCAGCAGTGTAAGTGCCTTCCTGGCAAGCATGAGGTCATGAGTTGGATCATCAGTACACCCCCAACACTGAAAAGAGATAGCGGTCATACAATCCCCTTCAAGGTTACAGTTTTTCATTAGACTCCTACCCCCAAAGCCTTCGTCTTCTCTCAATTACCCAAATGATCAAGATTTTAACATACAGCTGAGGGAGGAGGATTACCATGAGTATGAGGCAATCTGAGGGCTGAGATTACAAATTTGTGACATTATACTTGGTGTGTACTTTTCTTTTAATATGTTTATATTTATTATGGGTTTTTTTTTTTTTTTGAGCCAGGGTCTCACTATGTAGTTCAGGTTGGCCTTGAACTCACTTTGTAGCCCAGGCTCCTGCCTCAGCTTCCCAAGTGATGGGATTATAGGTATGCACTACTATGCCTGTCTATTTAATAATTCAGTCTTCATGTATTTTAAGAAACAACTCAGCTATTCTCATTTAATATGTCATCCATAACGTTTTTTTTTTGGTACTGGGGATCAAACTCACAACATCGTGCTTGCCAGGCAGGCACTTAAGCCCCTGAGATAAATCCCCAGCCCATCCATAAATTTTAATAAACAATAATGTTTATTTAAAAAAAAACAAACCTAGCCAGGCATGGTGGCATTACTTGTGATCTCAGTATTCTGGGAGACTAAGGCAAGAGGATTGCAAGTTTAAGTCCAGCCTGAGCAATTTAGTTAGTGACACCCTGTCTCAAAATGGGAAGAAAAAAAAAGTCTGGAGATGTAGCCCAGGATGAAGGACCTGGGTTTAATCCACAGTACCATAAAAAAATAAGCACATGAACAAACAAATAGACAACAAAACAAAAACATTTGGATAGATACTTTATAGAGTTTAGTCCATGTTTAATGTGTTATGTAATAAGATAATTTAAAAAACACCTATAATGACATAAACATCAAATATTATTTAATGAGCTGATGGAATCATTACTATTAGAAATAGTGTTATGACTTTTTATTACTGAAGTGACTGATATTAATGTGATTACTGCCCACAGTTCATGGGTGATGCAAGAACTTATTCACGTATTTTAGTGGATGAAGAGGGTTCCTTGTTTGGCAGATACTGGCATTCTCACCCAATGAGATTTCTTCAAAGAAATAATCATACTATTTGCTACACATTAATTTGTTTGTATTGTTGTGTTATATTATTGTATTGTTCCACAGCAATTCTCTTAATTCTAACTCAGTACTTAGTAGTTTTGTAATGTTCATAAAAGAATCAGCAGTAGAGTTTTTAGCACATCTGTAGCAAAGTTTTGGCCCACACTGACCCATACTAAATTCTGGTCTGACCACAGAGCCAGGATGTGGTCTTTCATCTGCAGGGCTCTGAAACTTTAATAATCACATTTCTCCAAATAACTAATTTAGTCAACTACATAATAGGGGGGTGTGTGTGTGTGTGTGCGCTCTGGAGGATCATATTATTAGTAATTTTTAAAATAGTAAATTTCCACCAGAAGAAACAATGAACCAAATAATCTATCAGCTGGATTATGTCCAAGTGTTACCTAATACTCCTTTGTTGATACAATACAGTAGCTAAGAAACCAAATAATACTGCTTAGCTAAGTATAGAAAACAGAATAAAGGGAAACGAGATTGGAGAGTTTTGGTTTTTTTTTTTGAAATCTAGAACCAGATGAAGGAGCCTCTCTTCTCTATCATCACTGTACTCCTATGTACCAGACACTCTTTTATTCATATTAATTCTAGATAAAAATCCAATCAATCTTGCTTTTCCTCTCTGTCTTCAGTATGCCAACTTAGAAGGAAATCACTGACACTACTAATTGAGAGTTTAAAGTATGTTGTGGTTCAGCATGGGGGTGGTGTTACACTTAAGTAAAACTCCAAAAGCAATTCCCGTCCTCAGTCAGATCCCTCTCAAATGTTTAAGGGCTTCCAAATTACCTGATTATGGAAACTTTCATTAAAATGCCCTGTACACTCTAATCTCCAGTACTTGGAAACTCTCAGGACTTTCCTACTCTTCTGTAAAATAACAGTCTCAGTTCTCTGATTTCTTTTGAGCAAGCCCCCATGGTGTGTACTTCCACAAACCTTTGGGGAGTGAGGATCCTTTTTCTATCTTTTTCACTCCTAGGAGAGAAAGTGAGAAGCTTAAGCAAGATGTATCTGAAACCTTTGTGGAGGCAACTGAGAGGGGAAAAAAGCAAGCCATGCTTTTTTATTATTTCAATCTTGTCACATGGATAAGACAATAAAAGAGGCCTTGGTTTTATTTATTTATTTATTTATCTTTTTGAGACAGGGTCTCTCTATGCAGTTCAGGCTGGCCTTAGGCTCACTTTGTAGCCCAGGCTGGCCTCAAACTCGCAATGATCCTACTGCCTTCTGCACCATGACACCCTGCTATGAGGCCTTGGTTTCAGAGAATATAACATGATTATTTATAGTCAAAAGAGTGTACCTGCCTCACCCTAAGGGGCTCTCATTTTCCTGCATTACTGTGTTGGTTTCTGTTCATCAGGAGACCTTAGACCTTGGCCCTGTTGCTGGTCCTGCAGGTAGAGAGTTCTACATGACTCAAGTCCCTTGCATCTATGTACCATGTGCCACGCTACTCTGTACATCCCTTACACACAAAGCTGAGAAAGATCATCCAATCCTGGTTTTACCTGATAGCTTTTAAAATTCCTGATAAATTTTTGATCACATTTTTCTCTTAAAGAAAATTTGAGAATAGGAAAAACAAAACAAGCAAAGCCCTATCTATAATTCAATAGTCACACATACTGGTTTTACACTAATAGCTCTGTTTCTCCTTCTCCTCCTCTCCTTCCCTCCCTCTCTTGCCTTTATTGTTAACTTGGTTTTATAAAATTCACAGTTGGAATCATAACTTTGTTATAGTTAACTTCACTTTATCACCTAAGCATTTCCTGCCTATTCTGTAATCCTGATTTCTTTTATACAATGCACTCTATTTTATTTAATAACTTTCCTTGTGGGCATGGTAACACATACCTGTCATTCCAGCATTTAGGAGGCCAATCTGGGCTACACAGTGAGTTCAAGGCCAGTCTGAACTACATAGTAAGACCATGTGTCAAAACCCCCCCGCAAAAAACCAAGAAAAAAAAAAGCACCCAAAAACCAAAACAACCAAAACCAAAAATCATCCAACACACAAAACAAACTTTCCTTTAATTACATATTAAGTATGAATACGATTTCCAATTTTTTGCTTTTATTGTTAAACACGGTCTTCCCCAAATACTGCTAACATAATATGGTGAATTTATTGCTCCCTGCAGTAAAAGAGATCACTCCTTGACAGAATCATAGCAGCATCTCAGAAAGATGAGGGCAACATTGGAATATTTACAAGTCTTCTGGAGGGCCTGGTTTAAATTGGGTCTTTCAAAAAGCAGGTTTGTCTGAGATGGATTAAGAATCATGACATAATGGTTTAGGATTAACTGGAGGACAGGCAAGGTCCTGTTCCACATCCTCTAGCTGAACTGCAGGTAGCTAGAATCCTTGTTTTGTTGGGTACTCGACTCCACAGTGGCTTTTGCAGTAGCTGCTCATGCTCCAGGGTTTCCCACAGCTTCTCACTGTCAGCAGTGCTCTACACCAATCTCTTTCCAGTATGGCAGTGACTTCCCAGAGGAATCATCCAAGAAGAAAGTTGTGTCTTGTGTGTTTGGGCTGCTATAATAAGACACCACAGACTGGGTAATTTATAGTAAGAGAGGGGAGGAGGGGGTGGAAGAAGATGAAAAAAAATTATGACAAGAGAAATTTCACATTCTGGGAGGTCCAAGCCAAAGATGCTAACTGATTGGTATCTGGATCATGCAAAGAGCTCCTTCAAGCCTCTTTTTTTTTTTTTTTTTTTTTTTTTCTTGCTGTACAGGGTGGGATAGAACCTAGGGTCTCACACATACTAGGCAAGCACTGTACCACTGAGGTATGTACTCAGCCCTTTTCATTTTTAAATCTTGAAATAGGGTCTTGTTACCCTTCTAGCCCAGCTCTCCAAGTAGCTGAGATTCTAAGCATGCTCTGCCATGCCTGGATCCTCATCTTGGTTTTTGATATGGAAGTATTATTTAAGTTCCAACATTTTTGTAACTACCTGTGAGAACATTTTTCTAATGTTTTTTTGGCATCTTTTTTTTTACTTGAGAATTTCTGCCTAGTATCATCTGCTCATTTGCAGTTCTCTCATTGATTTGTGTGATTTTTACAGAGAAATAGCCTTCTTTAGGGACTTCTTTACTATTAAACTTCTTCGTCTGGTTATTTATTTTCATTTGTCTCTCAGTTAATTGTTCTGAGTGCACATGTGAAAGGTTTTTATTGTCATTGTTAGGTTGCTTATGTATTTAATAACTTGCATTGAATGTTCATCCTCCTTTGGTTTTGATTTCTTTCTTACTACTCAGTTTTTTTGGGTTTGTTTGGGAACACAGAGTAAATATTTAAGCTGATTTTTTTTTCCAAAATCCATAATTTGCCCTCACTTATTTATTTATTTAGGTACTGGGGATCAAACTCACAACCTTGTGCTTGCCAGGCAGGTGCTTGTGCCATTGAGCTAAATCCCTGGTCCCTGCCCTTAATTTTTAAAACAATCTCCATTCTTACTGATTTGTGTGTTCTCCCTTATCTTACAAGAAGCACTATTACAAAGTCTATTTCCATGCTCTACATTTTATTCCACTAGTGGTCTTTTATTTCAATGTTGCTATCATACTTTTAAGGTTTTGGTATTCCATAATATATTTTTTGTTGGTTTTCTAAAAATTAATTGTATCGGTACATTTTAGATATACATAATGATACCATTCATCACAGGGAATTTGTACCTGCATGTGGTATGTATTAATTTCTTTTCTTCCCACTCCACTCTCCTCCCATCGACTCCTCTTTCTTTCCTTATTTGCAAAAGTTTTGTTTCTATTTTTTCTTCTATTCTTTTTTTCCCCCTTCCTTTCTCCTCTTCCCTCTCCCTAGTTCCCCTTCCCATTGAACATTTTCTTCCTATTTCACAATATTGTATATTTTGGTCCTTATTTACCCTTTCGGTTTCTTATACCAAAATGCAATATTTAAACAAGTGTGTCCAATTTATTTCACTTCAGAGTATGGTCTCAAAGTGCATCCATTACCTAGAAATGTTTCAAGTTTATTCTTCTTTATGGCTGAGTGGTACTCCATTATAGTAAAAAATAACCATATCTTCTTTTACCATTCATCAGTTGATGGGCATTTGGATTGTTTCCAAGATTTAGCTGTTATAAATTGTGCTGCTGTAAACATAGGTGTGCATATATTGCTGTGATGTGATGCTTTTAATTCTATTGGGTAGACACCAAGAAGGGGAATAGCTTGGTCAGCCAAAATGCCTAGTTTTAGTGTTTTGAGGAATCTCCACACTGATTTCCACAGTAGTTACATCAGTCTACACTCCCACCACAAATGGACAAGGGTTATTTTTCCCCACAGGATTTGTTACTCCCCAAACCTCATGTGATCATAAGATTTTTTGGAGGTGGCTGAATCCAGAGTGTGTGATTGATTTGTAGTATCATGCTGGGATTAAGGGTGCGGGCTGAATCAATCCACTGATTGGATTGGCACCTCTCTAATCCCAGTAGACTGGATACAGAAAGAGACTTGTCCAGCTCTCCCTTGTTGCTTTTGCTGTTTTCTGCCACGATGAACTATTGTCCCTCTGCCATGTGCCACCCTGCCTTGGAGCCAGCCAATTATGAACTGAAACCTCTACAATCTGGGAGCTAAATAAACTTTCCCCCTTAAATTTTGGGAGTCCTGTATTTTTTCTTGGTAATGAGAAAAGGAAATAAAACAATAACCATTCTCTCTGGGGTGAGATGGAATCTCAGTGTTGTTTTAATTTACATCTCTTGAATGACCAGTGATGTTGAACATTTTTTCATGTATTTATTTGCTGTTTCTACTTCATCTGAAAAGTAACACACATGAATCATTAGTGGGGCTACTTTTCCCTCCATTGCTTTCTGTTTTTACCTAATGATGCTATATAATTGTCAGAATCATATTTTTCAAGTTTTTAAGATAAAAATAAAAAAGATAAACATTTACTAGAAAATTTGATTGAAAATGAGATGAAAATGGAGAACATGAGGCTTCAAGTGAACAAAAAATTTTTAAGAACTCAAGTAAATTTTTGAAAGCCTTCTAAAAATGCTAGTCTTTAAAAATACTTTCCTTTTTATTCCCCAAGTGGCACCAGCTGTGCAATTTTACTGCCAGTCAAAATGTTGTTTTCAACTTCCCTAGACATTTTTTTCTTGTGCTCAATCTGCAGGCTACTTTTTCTTACTGCATTTTTATTGCACGGCATATACATTGATATGTATTTAATTATATATTGTATATATACTGAATTATTATATGTGTACTACATGTGCTCTGAAGTACATTTTTTTTTTTTTTGTACTGGGGATTGAACTTAGGACCTTGCACTTGCCAGGCACTGAACTGTATCCCAGGCCTAAAGTACATTATATTCATGTTGACTTTTGTATTCTCTGAGTAACTGAAATGTACATTAAAATGTTTTGTTTTGAGGTTTTTTCTTTTTAAAAGTTTTATGTAAGGTATTCTCCTTTTATTTGATTTTTGTTCAGTGATTTTTAAGAAAAATATCATTTACCTCTTTCCTGCCTTAACTATGATCTCCGTAGACTCCACGTTAAGTGACCACTGGCTTACTGCTCCCAAAGGGAATAGTCTGGAGACAACTCTTTTTTGTTTTCTTTGTGGTACTGAGGATTGTACCTAGAGCCTTGTTTACAATAAGCAAGTGCTCTGCCACTGAGCTGCATCTTCAGCCTAGGGTAACTTTGTTAAGAAAAATCTTAGAATCCAGCATCCAAAGGAAATGAAATAAATATGTTAAAAAGACATTTGTACTTCCATGTCCATTGGTATACTATCTACAATAGCCAAGAAATGGAAACAACCAAGTGTCCATCAACGGGTGAATGGACAAAGGAAATGTAGTGCACACACACAGTGGAATACTATTCAGCGACAAAATGAATGAAATTTTGTCATTTGCAATAACATGGATGGAACGTGGCTTATTATGTTAAGCAAAATAAGACAGGCACAGAAAGGCAAATTCTGTATGCTCTCACTCATATGTAGAATCCAAAAATATTGATCTCTTTCTAGAAATTGAGAACAGAATGAATTGCCAGAGACCTGGGACTATAGGTGTTGGAGAGAAATGGGGAAATGTTGATCAATGTGTAGTATGTTATAACTATGTAGAAGAAAGAACCTCTAGGGTACCAATGCAAAGTATGGTGACTACAGATACTAATGTACTGTACAAAAGTCTAGAAGAAAGAATTTTGATATTTTTCACTATAAAGAATTGATAAATGTTTGAGGAGATAAATATATATAATATTCCACATTATGCAAGATATACATCTTAGTTTCTTTTCTCTCATTGCTAAATACCCAATACCCAAATGTTAAAGGGGGAAAGGTTTATTTAGCTCACAGTTTGTAGAGATTTGAGTCCAAAATTGGCTGGCTCCAAGCCAGGGTGACTTCCAAGAGGAGAACAGTCCATGGTTGCCAGAAGCAAAACAAGAGACCGTAACAGTTTTTTTCCCTGCCTGTTTTATGCTCTATCTAGGCTACTGGGATTAGGGTGGTGCTAAACCAGTAGTGGATTGGTCCAGCAATCACTCACCCTTATCCTAGCACTCTTAATCCTAGCATTGCACCATCATTAAACACACACTCTACATTCAGCTGCCTCTGAAAAAGTCTCATATGACTGCATGAGACTTTGGGGGGACACTGAGACACAAGCCAAAGAAGTATACATGTATAGAACATTACATGATACCCCATTATTATATATATGATTTTTATGTATGAGTTAAAATTTTAAAAAAAGAAACCAGTAGACTGAATAATTCAATTTTAAAATAAAACAGGACTCTTGATGACTCTAAAACTTCTGGAGATAAGTGAACACTAAGTCTTATTGCTTAGCCTGTGTGAATTCTGGTGACTTACTCAACTCTATTCTATTGCTTGAGGGCAGCTTTTGGGTAATATACATATTCTTAGTTCTTGGGCCATGGTTTCTGTCAGGGCTCTGATAGACTGAGGTTTCATTGTGGGGCAGTTGGATGGGCTGTGTTGCAAGAGTCTTTTTTCTCTCAGCTGTTGGGAATGAACTGACCTATACTCAGAAATTTATACTCTGGAACATGTTTTCTTCCCTTCTTATTTACTTTTCTCATTGCTGAGACAAAATACTTGACATCCAAAGTGAAAGGAGGAAAGGTTTATTTAGCTCATGGTTTATAGAGCTTTCAGTCCAAAGTTAGCTGGCTCCAAGGCAGAGGAGCATGGCAGAGGAGTATTAAAGAGAAGCAGTTCATGGCTGACGGAATGCAAAAAGGCAGCGAAGCAGTGAAGCAGTGAGGAAGCAAGCAGAAAGTGGCAAACAATGGCCTTCTTTCAGTCTCTTATATTCCATCCAGGTGGGTAGCACTCACAGCCAGGGTGGGGCACTCTTAACCCTACCCAGAACTATGCCAAGCAAATGAGTAATTACACACCCTTGATCCCAGTATCACACACTCTGGATTCAACTACCTTTGAAAAGCCCCTCCTATGATCACATGAGGCTTTTGGAGGACTTCCAGACACAAACCATAACACCTCCTTAGTTCCTTTCTTCTTTCCATCCAGCCCTCCTGATTCCTATCTTTCTGCTTCCCTCCCTCTCTCCCTTTTTGTTTCACATGAGACCAACTATTTTTCTATATATTCAGATAAGTGGAAAATTCTGTTACATTGAAGAAAATGCGCAAAATTTCTGATTTTTGCAAATATAAAATTTGACATAAAAAAGGAAATACATACTTAAGGTTTTATTCTTCAGTAAATTATCACTTCAGGAAGGAGTTTATAAAGGACTGAATTATAATAATATAATGAAGGATTTGGGTCAACAAAATATTTTCTTAATTTCTACATGAGCAACTAATATGATAGTACTTGTTATTTGCTTGTTTTATAATACCATTTCAAAAACAATCAGTTTTCAGGTAATATATGCTGTGCAATAATATTATATTTTAAATACTATTATAAAATGTAATTCAGTTTCTTAAGATAATTCCCTATTTGTCACTATACTTGGCAATACATTTTATTTAAAGTAAAATTGTTTTACTATGGGGAAAACAAAACAAAAAAATTACTGCTTAAGTTAGTCCTTAATTTAAAATTGAATTGAATGTAAAATTATGTTCAATAAATAAAAATGTTATATTAAAAATTTAAGTTATATACAATAGTTAATAAAATCAAAGAATTGTATAATGTAAAAAAGGTAGCAATTTATTATCCAACTTCAACACCTGATTCTCCTTTCCAAAGGCTAATACTTTTAAATCTTCCACCTCTTTCTTTTTGATATTTGCCTCCATGTATCTCAATATCATATCAAGCCTTTTTTTTTTTTTTTTTGTACTGGGAATTGAACTCAGGACTGTGTGCTTGCCAGGTAGGTGCTTGTGACACTGAGCCTATATCGCTGGCCCCAACAGGCCATTTTTTGTTAAATTTTGAATTAATATTTTCCATAGGCTTGTGACTTTGCAAGATGATGCATAGTCTCTACTGCAAACACACCCTCACACTGACAGATATTTCCTTTCTACCACCATTTTTAGTTATACAATGCTACCACAATTTTTAGTTATATAATTTTATGTGCAGTATATCAGAATCATACCTCTTTTCTATTATTATTATTATTATATTTCTTCAGTTGAGGTAAAATTGGTTTTAGTTACTGAGTTGTTTTTTTTTTTTTTTACTGGGGATCGAACTCATGATCTCTTGGTTGACAGGCAGGTGTTTATGCCACTGAGCTAAATCCCTGGCCCTAGTTACTGAGTTTTTAAAATATTTTTCACATATGTTACCTGCTTTATTTTATTTTGTTAGAAGTAGCAAGCAATCTTTGTACCATATGTTTAAATCCTACCAACTCAGTAGAATTTGATCTTAAGCTAGTCTCCCTGGAGGCCTAGGTCTTCCCAATCTAATTTTTACCTGTTGTTTTGATCTTAACTGGCTACTTGGTGTTTCATTTCACTTCCTTCTTACAGATTTCCTTTCTCTCTCTTTTCTTAGGCACATCTTCCTCATTGTTGGTTTCCTCGTTAGGGGGGAATATATCAACTGGGACCTCCCAGGATAAGACTGTAGAAACCAGCTCCCAAATGATCCCAACTGATTCCTGCCTTCTGATAGGCTGGATATGCTTCCTTGTGTGGTCTTTCCCAAAAGCACATGAAAGAAGCGAGAGCAACTCATTAATGAGATCAGAGTACAAACATGGCAGCTTTTGTAGTACCGTTTGTCTTGATTTGAACTGTCCTGATAGAGAGGCCTCTGTACTGAGAAATGAGGTCTCTCACCAACAGCCACTAAGACACTGAAGTCTCCCAACAGCCACGTACTGTGATTAACCTTAGAGCAAATTCTCTGGACTCTGGAGTTTCTGGGGAGAGAGCTGTGTCCCTGGCTGATGAATTGAATTGCACTCAAAGAGGCTTAGCCAGAGCCCCACCTAAACTAACTCTGATTGCTCATCCACAGAAATTGGGAAAGAGCAAATATTGCTATAAATTACTACATTTTAGGGGAATTTGTTGTGCAGCAATAGATAACTTAAACAAAGGGTGAAAGACAGACAAAAATTTCAAGAGCTCAAATGTCTGAAAAGTTAGGTGTGGTGGTGCATGCCTATAATCCCAGCATTTGGGAGGCTGAGCTAGGAAGTTCACTGTGAGTTTCAGGCCAACCTGGGTTCCATAGTGAGTTTAAGGCCAGCCTGAACTACATAGTGAGACCCTATCTCACACAACAAAACAAAACAAAACAAAACAAAACAAAACAACGTCTGAAAATGGTGTTGCTTTATCCTTCCACTTGTTTTTAAGTTTGGCTAGGTGTGAAATGTCTGAAAATATTTTTGTTTTACCCTCAAACTCATTTGTAAGCTTGGCTAGATGTATATTCTGAGATATGTTACCTTGAATTTGGAAAGCATTGTAATTGCATTCAGTCAGTCATTTTGGTTTCTGATTCTTTTTCTATGCCTTTTCCCTTTTCTATCCCCACTCCTAGGACATTCTTTTTCTGGTGTTTTTGAAATTTTATGAATTGTTTTGGTATAGATATTTTTTCATTTACTACACTGGTGATAAATTAGTCTGTTTCAATGTAGAAACTTTTTTTTTTTTTTTAAACAGGGAATTGAGCTCAAGACCTCATGTTTACCAGGTAGAAACTGCCACTGAACTATATTTCCAGTCTTCAATGTAGAAACTTATGAAAAGTTTTCATTTGTTATTTCTTTGGAAAATTTCTTTTCTCTTTTTGTGTATTCTTTCTGATTCTTTTTGGTAGCCTATTGCAACCTCTACACTGATACTTTAATTTTATAAATCTTCCTATTTTCTACTTCTTTTGCTTTTTGGTTTCATGCTTTGAGAGATTTTCTCAACATTATATTCTAACTTTTCTATTGAATTTTTAGTTTACTATCCTCACTGTTCCACCCCAGTCCCTCAAATAAGAAGAATTTTATTAGGTGGATTAGAGCAGGAAACACTTTGAAGGCAAATATTATCCACTGGTGGCATTCAAGATGTTATAACTTTAGTTTACTTATGCTATAAACATTGTTCAAGTTAGAAAACATCCACATCAAAGATTAGGCCTCAGCTATTGAAAGTTATGTACATGTTATAGACAGGTAAGTTAGATAGAATATTACAGGCAGTCAGACAGGGCTGGCCCTGTTAAGGAGCCAGGACAGAAGACAAGATATCTTGCAACTATGAGGGACATCTGCTGCTGTTGTAATATCCTAACTAAGAAATAAAAATCCAATCCAATTAATCAAGGGCAAAAGGAGCTTTATTGCCAAGCCTGGCGATGCAGTCCTCTGGTAACCGGTTTAGAGACTGCGCGCCTTACAACTAAGGGAGCTTGTTTTTATAGAGGAGCAATGCAGCTGATTGGTGGGTAGGCGAATAAGAACACGGGGAGTGAGCTGGTTGGTCATTTTAGGGCGGTAAAATTTCAAAATTTAGGGCGGCGAGTGAAACGTCATTTCGGGGAAAGGGAAACAGAAACTTACTCCAGAAACAGAAACTTATCTTGTATAAAATGGTGGCGTATATGGAACAAGTTAAATCTAAAATGGTGGCGCATACAGAACAGGATGACGGCGTGAGTAGTTAGTGGGTGATCTGAATATTACACTGTGGGCCAGATCTCAATACAAAACACATGCAGCCATACCATAAGAATAAACATTAGAGATTGGCACTCTACATAGTTATCCATCACGCTGAGGAAATCAGAAGCCACTAATCCAAACCCCTATAAGAAAAGGCCTTATTCTGTATTCATGCCCACTTAGTACATGACTTGTTCCCCATTTGCTCCCGATTTAATCAGTTTTATCTAAGCAATTACATTCATAATCTTATTGGTTGACAATAGTTTTGTCCCACCTCAGGTCTGCCTGCCTTGCAAGTTCTCATTTTTCCTCACTTTGGACCCGCCTCACCTCACAGTTTTGTTCCATAAAAATCCCTAGAGAAGGCAGGGTCCTTGGCAACCCACTCAGGACTCCCAGAAATCCACTCGGGTGGGACCCCCTCTGTCTGTCTCTTGTACAGAAGCTCTCTTTTTCTCAATAAATGTATCTTGCTCTTAACTTCTGTGAAAGAGTTTTCTGGCGCAATAGAGAAGCAAAAGTACAAAAAGAACAGGTTTATTGAGGTGAGGACATGGGAAGGAGCACACAACCCATGGTGGCTGGGCCGTCTCCTTCAACCAGAATATTGGGGGGTATGGGACATATGTAACCTTTGAGCAGGGGTGGTGCTTAGGGTGGGCATTGATGATGTGCAAGTTGCTGATTGGAATTTTCTTCGTGCGCAAACATGAAGGGGAGTTGCAATTAAGGCTGAGGAAGAAGCAGAAAGTGGTAAGTGTTCCCACTTTGGCCTTCTGCCATGTTACACCACTGCCATAACCATACAGCAATTTATTCTAGGACAAAACTCTTTCATTCTGTTGTTCCTAAAATTTATTCATGGATTCTAGAGATTGCGAACACCAACCCAACATTTAGTACCTTGGGAGTTTCTTTCAACTATATCATACATTCATCTACCAAGTAATTTATGTAGATTTTAAAAATGAGTTTAATTATTATAGATAACACAACAAGAGCTGAAGACTACTCCCCTCCACTTAAATTTGGGCAACACCCTATGGCCAATCCTTCTCTCATTGTTCTGACAAAGAAGGAAAATAAATAAAATCTCTGTAGCTCCAAGCCAGAGAGCATGTCTCTTAGATATCCTGGTTGTTTTTCAGTACTCTTTCCCCACTCTAACCTTGTTAAAGGTTCATAAATATGGATCTGATCTCATACATGTAAGTTAATCATAGTGAGCTGCAGGACACACAGGCTGACTGAAAGCCCCTGAGATGATTCAGCACCCTGTCAATCATTCCTGCCAGTCTTATCTAGAGACCTGATGAGAAGCACCCAGGAGGGGGTGCACTTCCTTTTAAGTCTGAAAGCTTGATTTATCTTTGTGCATGTTGTATTTTTTACTTTCCTGTCATCCTGGCACCACTTTTCTGTTTGTGCTTCATTTTTGTTAGCGTGGGTCTGCCCTAAGCACATCTTCCCTGATCATCAGTAAATGTACCTGATTTTCTTTTACCATTGGGTGTAGAATTGCAGTTCTTTGCTTGCTGTACTAAAGAGCTTGAAATCTTACCTGTTCAGCCTATCACATGATGTCACAGATGCATAACCCTTTTCTGAACTAAAGACTCTATCATTTATGGATTTGTTTGAGTTCTTGATGAACTTGGTTCTCCAATTTTCTTTTTTGGGATGAGAGTGAGACAGAGTTTCATTATGCAGTTCAGGCTGCCCTTGAACTCACTAGGTAGCCTAGGCTGGCCTCAAACTCAGAGATCCTCCTGCCTCAGCCTCCCAAGTGCTGGGATTACAGGCATTTGCCACCATGTCCAGCTTCTTCTAATTGTAGGGAAGTGGTCTTAAATTCTAAATTGTAACAAGATTTTTTTTTTTTTTTTTTTTGAGACAGGGTCTCTCTGTGCAGTTCGGGCAGGCCTTGAGCTCACTTTGTAGCTCAGGCTGGTCTTGAACTTGCAACAATCCTCCTCCCTCAGCCTCCCAAATGCTGGGATTACAGGCGTGAGCCACCACGCCCGGCTAAATTCTAGATTGTAAGACTGAAGCAGTTAGAAAAGTATCAGCTGTTGTTCTTCAATTTGTTTCTTACTTTTGTTTCTTTTCATTTCTTCATGTGTGTCATTCTTTCTATTGGGTATCATTTTGCTTCTACCTGAAGAGGTTTTTTTTTTTTTTTTTTTTTTACCATTTCTTGCAATATAGGTTTATTGGTAATGAATTCTTTCAGGTTTTGTATTATCTGAAAACATTTTCGTTGATCATACTGATATAGGGGAATAAGCTCCCAACCTACTATCTGTCTGGAATGAGTTGTATTCTCTAAAATCAAAGAATGAATTTTAGGAACAATGGAGGTTAAGAGCAGAAATACTTATTGAGAGAAAGGAAGCTTCTGTCTGAGAGAGATACAGAAGGGGTCCTGAGTGGGTTGGCCAAGAGTGTATTTTCTTGGGATTTTTATAGAGTAAAATCATGAGGTAAACTAGGTTTAAAGCTGGGAAAAACTGAGAACTCTTGAGGCAGAGGAGCATGAGGTGAGACAGAGCTATGGTCAACCAATAAGTTTAACTGTTCAGGTAAAATTGACCAAATTAGGGACAAATGGGGAAGCAAGTCACGTAGCAAGGGAGCATTCTTTATGGATCAGTGACTCTTCCTATAGGGGGTTGGGATGTAACTCTTGGTTTCTCAACGTGATCCAGACTTAATCCCTAAGGTGTGTGGCTGCATTTGTTTTGCCTTCTGTCCCAAAATATGGCCCACAGCAAGAGGTGTGTGTCCCCTCCAAGGTCATCAGACATCTGGTCTTTTGGGCTGGCTTCTTTGAAGACCTACCCTGTCTGACTGCCTATATTTCTAACTAGCTCAGCTGCCTGTAATAATACTTTTGAAAGGATATTCTCACTGGACATAGAATTCTAGTATGAATTGTCATTTCTTTTTTTCTCTTTCAACAATGTCATTTCATTATCTTCTGCTGTTCTACTATTTCTTACCAAAAGTTAATGATAATTTTTAAAATTCTCCTACTGTATATAATGTGTTTCCATATCTAGATGTTTTAAAAAAGATTTTCTTGAAAAAGATCTTTAGCATTCAGAAATTTCATTGTAGATTTATCTGGCTTTCTTTATATTGTTGAGACCACAATAAATTTCTTAGATTCCTGGGTTGATAATTTTCATCAAATTTAGAAAAACTTTGGAAATTAATCTTCAAATATTTTTTCTGCTTTAATCTCTCTCTCTCAGGACTTCAATTACATTTCAGACCAGTTGCTTTTGTCTCATGAATCTGAGAATTTCAAAATTATATTTAACATTTTCTCCAAATCTTGTGCTTCAGTTTAGATATTCCTACCATCTCTGCTTTCTTTACAAATTCACTGATTTTTTCTTCCACAGTGTCTAATCTGTTGTTAAACCTATTCAATAAAATTTTCATCTCAGATATTATGTATTTTCATTTGTGTTCATTCTTTTTAAGTTATAATTCTTCTGCTATTTCCTAAATGTATGCATTCCATAGGCTTTAGATTCCCAAGTACGAATATATTTAAAAATTGTCTTCCAGATTTAAAATTATTTGAATGCTGAGAATGTAAAAATGAAAATAAAGAAAACTAGGATTCCACACATATTTTAGTCTGTATTCTGATATGCAAAGAAAAAAATTGATCTGTGGAGTTAAATGGATCTTGAGGTGCATTTTGGGAGAAAGAGTGATGCCTTACGTACTTTCTCCTCACTGAGATACAATCCTCAATTCCTGCAGCTCAAAGGAGGAAAGGTTTATTTTGGATCACAGTTTGTAGAGGATTCAGTTTTTATCATCAGCTGGCTCCAAGGCAGGGTAGCCTGGAAGGAGGGCCTGGAAGGGTAGGATATCTTATGGGCCGGTGGCAGCCAGCCAGGGAGGAGGGGAGACATACACATTTCCAGGCTGTGCCCCCAGCGACTCCCCTCCTCCAACAGGCTTCACCTCTCAGCACCACACTTAGTTCCTCGCTGATCGGTATCCACCGTGCGATTCAGTGCATGAGGCTTTGTAGGGGCATCAAGATCTAAACCATGGTAAGGAACAGAGTTGAGACAGAAAGTACAAATAATGTGAGAGTTTAAACTAACTTTTCAATCAAGGTTTGGTATAAAATGACACGTTCAAAATGTGTAATTTTTAGGAAAGCTTTAAAAAAAGGCTTACTTATAAAGCTGTGTCCAGGGTACAAGGAACCTAAGAAAAGAGCAGTAATCTGTCCCCTCTGCCCCACTTCAGAATTTGTATTTATAGGCTGTTAAATCCTCTACTCTGATCTTTTCATTTTCTTATTCTTTTATCTCCTATTTCTCACATTTTTGTGCCCTTTTCTTCCTTGTGCTGGGAAGTTTCCTCGAGTAAGGAGTGTGTCCTCTGTCCCTGTGACTGAACGGTGTGGTGCTGGTGGTCTGGGGAGTGGGCGGAGTGAAGAAGTTGATACTGAAATGCAGACACCCAGTGGCTCTCCTGGCAGGACCCGGAACCCATCATGGACAAAAGCAGCTCTTTCTGGGATGACTCTGGGGAGGAGGGGCCAGGGAACTACCCAGATCGTGCTGACCTTTTCCGTTCAGCTCTTCTGCGGGAATGGAATGGAAAGAGTGCACAATGGACTGCAAAAATACTTAGCACTGTTTAGCTCCACAGCAGGACTTGTACGGAGCAGCCTGACAGTAGACTCACATACCTCATCGCTGTGGCGGAGCACATGTGTGGTCCCAGCACTCAGAATAGTGAGTTTGAGGGAGACCTTGTCTCAAAAACAAGCAAGCAAGCAAGCAAGCAAGCAAGCAAGCAAACAAGCAAGCAAACAAACAGCATCTCACCTGCCTATTTACTGTTGTAAGGATTTAGATGTAGATCTAGGAAGGTGGAAGTCGACCACTAGTTTCTTTTGCAGCTATTATATATTTGAAAACAAAACCACTTTCTAGTGGATGTCCATTCTGCCTTTTGGTTTTTGAAAAATATTTTTATAATTTTATTTTATTTTTTTTGGTACCAGGGATCAAACTCATGACCCTGTGCTTGCAAGGCATGCGCTTATGCTGCTGAGCTAAATCCCCAGCTATAATTTTAATTGTATTCTTTTGATGACATGGCATATATCTCTGTTGTTAAAAACCCAAAGTGAGAAGAATATCTCTTCTACCCCAGTGCCAAAGTCCCTGAGTTTCCTCCTTAAAAGCAACCTCTGTTATCAGTGTTTTGTATGTGGTATGTATATTGGTGTCATTTTTCACCTTTAAATAGCATACTATATGTATACTACTTCTTTATTTTTCCACTTAACAATCTATACTGGAGGTTTATTAAATAGAACATAGAACAATTCCTTTTCCCTGTTCTTTCTTTCTCTTTCCTTCCACTCAGTGATTTGTTCATTTAGCATCTAGAAGCAAGAAGCTCTGCTAAGTGTTAGGGTAAATCTTCCTTTTTTCAGGCTGCATAACATTGTGTTAGATAAATGCACCATGATTAATTAATGAGACGCTATTGGTGGGCATTAAGGTTATCTCTAACCTCATGATATTACTGAGGTTACTTCTGTCATTAATATTGAACATCCCGTATTTTGCAAATATATGAGAATATCTAGAAGATAAATTCCACTAGTGAAATAGTTGGGTCAGAGAATGAGAGCATATAAAATTGTGATACATATTGTAAAATTGCCTTCTATAGAGGTTTGCCAAATTACATTGCCAGAAGTGATGTGTAATGTATCAAGTTTGCTAAAGTTTATCAACTTTTTATCTTTGTAAATTTCATAGGTGAAACATTAACTCAGAGTTGTTTTACTTTTATGAGAGAGGTAGAATTATTTTCTGTAACAAAGCAATTATTTGTATTTATTCTTTTTTGAATTGCTCCTACATGAAATTTTCCTATTTTTCTCCTGGGTTGTTAGACTTTTCTTTCTCTCTCTCTTTTTTTTTTAGACTTTTCTTTATAAATGATGTAGGTACAAATATATTAGTTATTTTTCCATGCTATAAGTTACAAATGTTTTCCCAGTGTGCCTTTTGTGGTTTTTTGTCTTGTTTTGTTTTATTTCAGCACTGGGGATTTACATTGAGTAACATCCCCTGCTCCCCTTTCTAAAAAGAAATTCTTAAAATTTTGAAACAGAGTTTTGTTAAGTTACCCAGGCTGGGCTTCAGCTTTTAATCCTCCTGGTGTGAACTCCAGAGAGTGAGGATTTTAGTGATGCACTACCAGGCCTAGCTTTTTTGTGGTGATTTGAAAAAAAAATTTTTGAGAGAATAAAACCCAAAAAAATAAAACAGAATAAAGCCAATCAAAACAAGACAGTGTGACACAGGACTTCAAAAAATAGATAATAGGAAATCAACAATGATTACCAAAATGCCTCTTGTCTTCAAAATAGCTTCCCATACTTTCACACATAGTAAAATCAAACAAAACAGAAACAGAATAGAACCAATAAAAACAAAACAATGAATGCAATACAGGACTTTAAAACAAGATGATAGTTAATCCAAAATGGTTACCATAATATATCTTGTTATTTTTGAAATAGCTGCCCATGCCATCAGATACGATAAAATCAAACAAGATAAAACAGAATAAAATCCAACCTAACAAAATGCTGAGAATGATACAGTATTCCAAAACTAGAGAATAGGGATTAACAATAGCCACCACCTTCAGAAAGAGATACCCCATAGATGCTACACTGTGTACTGTTATCCTCTGAATAGCTGATCAGATTACCGCCTTTAGGCCTGCAAAGTCAGTGAAACACTAACACTATAAGCATTAAGTTGTGTGTTACCTCAGTAGCTATCATCACAGCCTGTGTTTCTCCAGATCAGCCAGCTGATTATGGGGTGTGGGAGCGAATGTTGGCTTTTCTTGTCTCCCTGCCTATGTGCCAGAAGGGACTGACATCTGGTTCTCCCTCAGGCAGCCCACACACGACTTTGTGGTGATTTTAATGGGCAGAGCTGACAGGTTAAATTTTTTAAAGTCATTGAATTTGTAGAACTTTTATTTTCTGATTTTTTTTTTAACTGGGGATTGAATTCAGGACCTTGTGCCACTGAGCTATATACTTGGAATTTTCTATAATCTTTTCATATTTAGGATTACAGGTGTGTGCCACCACGTCTGGTCCACCTTTTTTTTTTTTTTTTTTTGAGATACAGTACCTCAGAAATGTATTCTTGGCTTATTCTTTTTTTGATTTTTTTCTTTCATCTGTGAAGCAAGGGAAGTTTTCAAGGTCCAGGCTTTTCCAGAGGCTTCTTTACCTGAGACATCAGGACCATATTCCAAGTTTAAAAACATTGACCCTGGAAGCCAAGTCTTTATTCTTCTCCCCTTTCTCTCTTAACACCTTCCTTTAGTTTTTACCTCTCACTGATCCCAGCTGCTCAGGCAAAAGCTCCTTTCTAGAAATATTTATCTGTGTTAGTCACCATTTAGCTCTTCCTTTCTACTTTCTGAAATCAAAAAGATGTTCTAGTTATTAATCTGTGCATGTATGTCTATGATTTTTGACAAGTGAATTCAGTTTCATATTTTAGTGTGTGTTTGTGGTGGTTAATTTTATATGTCCACTTGACTGGGCCACAGGGTGCCTAGATATTTGAGCATTTCTGTGAGAGTATTTTTGGGTGAGATTAATATTTAGATAAGTGGACTGAATAAACCAAATTGTTCTTCTTAATATGAGTGGGCTTCTAGTCAGCTGAATGCGTTGATAGGACAGGCAGCCTGACTATAACTGAGTAAGAGTATCTTTCCTGCCTGATCATCTGAATTAGAATGAATATATCTGCTCTTCCTGGGTCCAGAGCCTGCCAGTCCTTGAATGGGAAGCACACCATCAGTGGTACTTGTTCTCAGGTTTTTGGACTTAGAAAGGAACCAAACCATTGGCTCTCTTGCTTATCTAGTTTATTAGCTCATCCTTTAGTTCTTGGGACTTGCTACCTCCATAATCTTATAAGCTTAGAACAAATCTTTTGTATGCACATGCACATGTATAATGATATCTATATATCTATATGGGACTATATATATATATAACTAGTAGGATCTCTCTATACATACACATACAAAATATGAATGTTTGAATACTAATATATAACCATATTGATATATAGATGTACATGTGTGTCCTAGTCTGTTTCTCAAAAAAATCCCAATGCAATGTCTTCCACCTATGAGAAATATACATTGCAAATTATTTCTGAGATTTACAGCAACAGACAGCCTCTTTCTGTTTTTTCTTTACCTTTTCTGTTTTTGGCCTGTCTTCTGTGTTATAAGTTAGATATCAGCTATTTCTGGTTCATAAAAGGTTAATTATACATTTCTTTTTATCTCAGAGGTTTTAAAGTGATTCCTGGAAAAAGAGGCAATTGACTTTATTCTTTCTTAATCCAAAAGTTTAAATCCTGTTAAGTTGAAGGAATTATCATTCTGCTTATTTCCTCCTTAGATTTATGATTGGTGCTCCATAGTAGAGGGATAAAGTTTTGGAATTCTTGGGGCAAGTTGGAAAAGAAGAAATGAGAAAGAGGATTGAGGTGAAAAGAAATGGATCAAGAACAAAGAAGCAAAACAATTGCTGAAGACTTTTAATACCAATGTCCACTATGCTATTTGAATTTATGATTATGCTATGAAAATTCTTAATCTTCTTTGAATTCTATTAGAATCATGAAAAATTTGATGTGGAAATTCAGGCATGTGTGTGTGTTTTGAATTTAAGGAATGTCTGAGTTCGTGCCTGATTATCCTTAGTGCAAAAGAAGAGAAGTAAATTGTGTGGAAATAAATGTCACAGCAAAGTTGCCACAACAGATATGCAAAAAAGATTGAGGAAGGTTAGGAACTTACATGGTGTGTGGAATAGCGGTTCCAGCTGATGGGATCTAGGTGTAGAGGGATTGAATGACTTGAGAAGATAACTTTAAGATAAATCATTATAAATAGAGGATCTATATTCCTCCATTCGTGTATACTTTAGGGTGAGTGCTTGTAGAGGGTGTACAATCATAAATAAAACACGACCCTACTTTTGAAGAACTCACAAAAATAATGCAAAGTTAGACGAGGACAATTGTTTGATAGATTCACTTTCTACCCTGTGTCATTAGCAAACCACTCAGAAGTATGGTCCTGCCTGTTGATTCCATTTTTTCCCAATGTAGAGAAATATCTAAACGTGTGTGGAGGGACACTGCTTGGCCCCATGCAACTCTAGACACTTCTAGTGCACTTCACAGGCAAGGCTTTTGGGGTGACTGAGTAGAGCTCTGACTATGTTAGCAATCCTCTCTTTCCCTTTCAGTTGTCAAAAATGGTATTTTAGGAGACTGCTTCAGAGTGAGGAAAATGTTTCTAAATTATTGGGGATGAAAGCAAGGTGAAAACTTGTATGTTTATTATGCTCTGTGTAAAAATTATACTTGAGTGAAAAAGACAAAGGAGATGTCTTGATGGTGGGCTGTTGAATGATTTTTTTTCTTAAAAACTTCTGTGTATTCTATATTTAAATAAATGTTCTAGAATTACATATAGTCATTATATTATACATACATATTTATGTATATATATATGTATATATACATATATAAAATACAATGACTGTGGTTCACAAATGTATAAACTGTGGAGAGCTGGTCTGCCGGGAACTTAATAGCTTTCTTTATTTCTTCTCAACACCAGATGAAATTTGTTTTCGGTTATAGTTTCATCTTAATATATTTGTATTTGTGAGACATACATTTGCATAGTGTGCTTACATGCTAATTTTATTAAGAAAAATGTTCAATTTAAATATTTACATAATTTAAAATTAAAAGTCCTCTTTTCTGTACTTTTACATAGATCTATTTTCATTTTAATCAAAAGCTCAAAACTGATAGCCTTTTATATCTTATAAAAATATTGTTACTCCAATGATGACAATTAGTATTTGACCTTTTGTGTAAAATTGCCTTGTGTAACAGTGGTCCTCAAATACTGTATTTAAAAGAACACAGCATGAAATATGCAGCATAAATATGAGAGGTTAGTGTTTGAGCTTGTCTGCTGTCTAAGCCGAGATCACTTCCATGGAAAGTGACAGTCATCAAGGCAAGGCTTAGTCAGAAAATGGAAATTTATGATGAGGCTAGAGTTATCTGTCAACATTCAAGGACAATGGTGCAGTCTGAGATACTGTCAGGGATTAAATCAAGTATTAGAAAACTGTCTGATATATGTTCAAAAATTTCACATTCAAATTCCTAGAAGAAAAGACCCGATTGACCTGCCTAAGACAGGTATCCAATCTGAGGTCCATCATACATGGCCAGAGTGTGAGTTACTGATTACTAATGTAGTTATTAATCCTCTGTGTCTGAGAAAAAGCACTGAACTTCCCTTTTGTGCAGCTTCTCTGTGTTTATTTAGCACATCTTTTGTATTTTTGCATTTGGTTCTTTTTTGCTTCCCCTATTAGCTCCCTTGCTCTCACCTAGCAGACACGAATGAGTGAGCAACAGGAACGAACATTTATTTATGCCAGGCATGGTGGCACATGTCTGTAATCCTAGTACTTGGGAGGCTGAGGTAGGCAGATCACTGTGAGTTAGAGGCCAGCCTAGATTACAAAGTGAGTTCAAGGCCAGCCTGAACTGCATAGCAAGACCCTGTCCCAAAACAACAAAAAGTGTTAACGTTTATTTATCACTTGACAATTATTCCCTCTTTTTGGGGGGGGTAATGAGGATCAAACTCACGACCTCACATTTGCTAGGCAGCCACTTACACTACTGAGCTAAATCCCCAGCCCTTTGCTTTTCTTTTATTAACTTACTCTATTCTCACAGGAACTGTGTGTGTGTACAAATGATAATGATCCTAATTTAATAATATTGCACAGAGAATAGTATGATGATGGTTTTAGTGGTAACGTAACACTAAAAGGCTGTACCTTTTTTTTTTTTTTTTTAACCAGATGCCCCCAAACAATATTATCTACAACAGTTTTTCAGGCAAAGAGTTTATACCATTTTCTACCACTTGGCGTCAGAGTTGTACTACTCTTGAGGGTTTCTTTATGTGTCTTCAGCATTTTATTCTCTGTTAAAAGAATTTTTTGGGGGGGAACATAATTGTATTCTGTGAGAAATCATTAAGGAGAGCATTTCCTTTGTTTTTGTCTGGTGGGCTGGGGATTTAGCTTAGCGGCATAAGTGCCTGCCTGTTTTTGTCTGGTATTTTTAGGGAAAGCTGCATTTACTGCCAGATTGAAACGGGTTACTGTTGTAAGACCGTACAGAGTTTGAGGCCATTCCTGGAGGTTCGGATCTAAGCTTTATAGAAGGGAAGAGTGAGTCAGTCTCTCAGATTAGACTTCTCTATCCGAACCAAGTATTTCTCTTTCTAAATGAAATTCACAAGGATTTACCTCTCAAGATTTATGATAGCTTGCTCTCTGACTGATGATCAAAGAACCTGGATAAATACTGGATGAATGGATCAGGTATTTCAGTTAGGAAAACAGTGCTAAGTGACTAGAGGAGAAAAGATTCATTAATTTATTTTAAAAATTCATTGATCTACTCAAATGTGCTAGGCCCTGGTTTGGGAAGACTACTCTAGAATCAGCCTACTTTTGTTCTCTACTGCCCTGAACTTCTCACTCTGCCAGTATTTCTCACACACCTTGGGTTTAACAGATAAGGGAGAAAATTACCTGTTATGAAGAGAAAGACTAAAGCTAGCTATATTGCAGGGAAAAGAATCATCTTGGTGACTGGAAAACTCAAGCTAGTTTTTCTGTTTTTTTTTTTTTTTTTTGGCAGGGTCTTGCTATATAGCTCAGGCTGATTTCCAAATTGTCATCCTCTTGCCTCAGTCTCTCAGGTGCTGGGCTGGTGGGCATTACTACCACATCTGGCTTCCACATATTGTTTAAACTAAAAAAAAATGTGGTAAGATATACATAACATACAACTCACTGCTTTAGTTTTTAATATATTCTTAAGAATTTGCATGTTAGTGTCAAGATTTTGCAGTAAAATTTTACTGAAGTGGAGTTGTAAGAATATGATCATTCAACTATATTAAATTTTATACATCTAAAAACAAATATAAAGATTTCTAAAATAGTAAGGAAAAGAAATTCTAACGAGAAAAGAAAGATTTTCATAATTAACTGGAAACCAGAGGTACTCAGGTTCAGTGTCACATTTAAAAAATTAATTTGTTGACTAGACAATATAACCTCAAGTGTAAAAATTTTAAAACACGGTTTACATATACTTAGAAGTTTCCCCTTATCATAGGTCTCTAGTCAGCCTACAGTTTTGCCAGAGACAATTCATAGCATTAGTATTTTTAAAAATCTTCCCCGTTATTTTATTAATACTTAATATTATTTTATTAATATATATTATATAGATATTAGTGTCTATATAAAATGGCCATGTTTTCTACCTGGCTAGCAAAACACAGCTAGCATTTCATATCTCCTTCTGCATTCAGTTTGTAATATTGCATGTCATGTAGTTCCCAGAAAACTTCATTGTATACTTATGAGAAGCTAAGAGTATAAGAGGCACTTCTAAAGTGTCAGTCTATTCTAAGATATAAGACACTGAAAGTGAATTTTATTTATGACATCTAAATCTGAAAAGAATTGTGTGAAATGTTTTAAAATTTCGACAGTTTGTTCAATTTTGATGGTCTTTGTTGCTTGGTTTTTTGATTAATATTTTTTGCCCACATTAGAAAAGATTTTTCATTATCTTATGTGTTATATCTGCCTAGATGGCAGCTGCAGTACTTTGCCAGAATAGTTTTCTGGATTTTGGGGGTGTAGGGGCATGGTCTTACTAGGTAGTCTGAACTGGCCTGGAACTCACACATGCAGTTTAGGCAGGCTTCCAACTCTCTGCAGTCTTTCCGTCTCAGCCTCCTTTTTAAATGCTAGGATTAGAGGCATGTGCCACTGTGCCCAACATTTTCTGTGTTTTATATTGACTTTATATGTCCTTATTTAAAGAAAAATTCATCTAGGAAAGAGCTTATTTTCTTCACAGTTGTGTTCCTTTACGTATATATGTGTGTATATATAAAATGAATGACATATGCATAGTATATCTATGTAGTGCAAATATATAAGTATATAGTATGCACAATATATATATAATCCTTGAGATTTATCAGAGGACTTCTTGAAAGTCAAAGATTTGGTTTTTTATTAATAGTATAAAAATGATTCAGGGGTGATTATATTTGTTTAATGTGTTCTGATCATGAGATTTGCATGGGAAAAATTTTAATCAGAGGAGGAATTACTTTATCGAGATTAAATTTGTTTAATTAAATAATTAGAAGTTCTATGCTTATGTAAGTTCCTGGTAATTTGTCAATACTCTCACTGTATTAGGGGGAATGGAGAGTGTCCAATGATGCTGCTTTATTTCATATTAAATAAAGCAATGTATGAGGCATATTACTGATTAGCACACTGTTTGCATAGGTTCAGTGAGAATTTGTCCTCTACCTTTTTAAAAAATTTTTATTTCAAGAGGAAAAAAGAAAAACAGAAGAAGGGGTAGAAACCATACAGAATTTCAGAAAAAAATAAATAGTAAGAAATCACTAGTTGATAAATTACATATTGTCTTCTTAGACATAGTTGTTCAAATTAAAAATTAAAGCATATAGAGTGGACATTCAAACAGTGAGGCTGCAAAGAAGTTCAATGATCCAATAACAACTTAGCAACATGGTTATCAATGCTACACACTTAAACATAAATGCAGTTATATCCTTTAGAGCACTTTCTGTTCCTCCTTTTACTTTTACTTTTACTTTTACATTATCAGTTTAGTTATTTCCTGTTTCAGGTTGCTCAGTACCTTACTGATTTGTTTTGTTGTTATTATTTACTTTTTAATCACCTTATATTATTCTTTTGCTTTGTTTTTGAGTTTCTCCTCATCCATGCCCCATGGAACAGCTTTGGTGGAGTTGGGAGTTTTTTGGAGGCATTTTGTTACTTTGTTATCTACTTTTTTTTTTGAAGGTAGCAAAATACAGCAGAATAAGACAGAACAAACCCATGGGAGGCAGTACAGTGAAATTGGCACAGAACCTCACATCAGGTCACCAGGACACCAGCAATAGGCATAATAGTACATCCTGTTCTGTTCACATTAGCTGTTCTTTCAATTAGAGCAAAATGGAAGGAAATATCGAACTTATAAAAACAGAATATTGAATAGAGCAGTACCATTAATCAGAACTGAGCAAAACAGTGATAAAAATATTTGCCTTCAAAGAGATGGTAGAAGGAAATCCCCGTTACTTGCCACACTGTATACATTCATCCTGCCAAGAGATACTCAGACCACCAGCTCCCACTTGCTAACTTGCTAATGGGGGTGGTGTGGTGGTGGAGTGGATCGATGCCTGACTCTTAGCCCAGGCACAGGCAGGCCCCCAGCTGCTTACCAGGGTGGTAAACAAGCTGCCTGTTTTCCCAGCGCCCCAAGTTGCAACATGATACCCTGGCACTGGGGTGGCAGTGCATATGTTCTCCACCTTTTTTAAAAACCAGAATATAATTGGACAGATTGATTAGGCAGCAAAACATTTGCTGAAGCGTCATATTTGAGAATGGTATTTATTTATTTACTTATTTATTTTGAGACAGGGTCTCTCTATGTAGCCCAGGCTAGTCTCGAACTCGCAACGATCCTCCTGCCTCAGCCTTCTGAGTGCTGGGATTATAGGCGTGAGCTACCACGCCCGGCTGAGAATGGTATTTATTAAATCTAGCATGATCATCCATTTTTTAGAAAAGAAATGTGCTTGATTTAGAGAGGAAATATCTGAAAACCTTCCAGGAAACTTTGCTTAATGTTCAGTGTAGGAATTCTGTGCTCATAGGTGATAAGAAAGATTACAGGTGTTGCAGGCATGTATAGCCGTGCCTGGCTTGTTACATTGTCCTAAAAATTCCCTCACTAATTAATAATTTGAATAAAATATTTTATTCAGATACATGGTTTTACATTTGTTTCAGGTGCTGGGTCAATGAATCAGAAAATATTTCTTGTGTATGCAGTAATTTTTTTGGTGGTAGGGAACCCTTGTTAGGAAATTGTGTGCTCTGTGTTGGAAGAAGTTCACCTTAAAGCATGACTTATCAGGCAATGCCAGAGGAGAGAAGCATCGTGATAAAACTTACTAAGGCACAACTGTAATCCCAGCATTCTGGGAAGCTGAGGCAGGAGGATACAAGTTCCAGTTTAGCCTGGGTAACTTAGCAATTTATCAAGAAACTGTAACAAAACAAACAAACAAACAAACAAAAACAAATAAAAAGGACTGAGAATGAGAGTGTGAAGGTCATAGTTTCAACCCTCAGTACTTAAGACAGCAAAACAAAACAAAAAACCAAAAGCCAAAAAACAAAGCCAACCAAACACCATAAATCACCCTCTCCCCAAAACCACAAACCCCCCAAAATCCAAAACAAAAACCGCACATCAAACCCATTGTTACGGTTTAGATCTAAAATGTCCCCTGGAATTCTCATGTGTGTGGAATGTGATTGGATCCTGCAGCACTATGCTTACCAGTGGATTCACCTGCTGATGAGCTCAGACGCTGTGTGTGCTGTCAGGAGGTGGGGCCTGGCTGGAAATGTGTCACTGCAGGTGTGACCTGGAAAGAGGTTGTTATAGTCAGGGGTTGTGCAGAGAACAATTAGAATCAGGACATGGAATTTATAATATTATCTTTATGATGGTCTCCCAGGGTTAACACAAGAAAATGCAGGAAATCTATCCAAGGGGCTGAAACCCACAGCAATGTCCCACATGAGTCCAGATGAAAACCCAGAGCTCATGAAAATGCCTCCCACGAGTCCAACTGGAGGTCTAGAGCCCACAAGAAGGACTCATGCCAGTCTCTTTTACAGATCCGTGCTGGGAAGGCCCAAAGGTCAAGGGTGGAAACTAGGAAGTCTATGCCAGCAGGGTGAAGGAGCTGTGCTGATAGGTTGAGGGTTCTAAGCTGGAGCCGAGAAGTCACACTCACAACAAACACCAGGGCTGTCCTGGAAAGCACCACAGCCATCCTCAGTGACACGGAGGCCCCGAGCTCCTCTGCTAACAAGCACGGTTGAGTACATGCCAGGAAGCCAGTGTGACGAGTTCATCCTGGAGACCAAGAAGCACACGTCTTCCTCTCCGGAGCCAGGAAGCAATGCTCGATGTAAGGACCAGAGCTTCTCCAGGAGAACCAACGGCTCAAACAGCAACATGTAGGACAACCCACAACACCTCAACACCTCAACTGCCTTCCTTCTCCTCTGCGTCTCTATGCTGGCAACTTTCCTCGGGTAAAACATCTGTGCTCAGTGCCATGCTGATGCAATCCAGCTGGTGTTAAGTTGACCACCAGTTTTTAATCCATAGTAGAGGTATTCATGTCTTTGTTTCCTCACTTCTGTCTTTGCTTGGTGGGTTGCAGTGCATTGAGTGCCTTTTCTCCACCTCACCTCTCTGTCCTCTTTTCCCTGGAGCCAGCCATGCCTGGGAATAAACCTTAGCCAAAATAAGCCTCTCCTCCACTACATTGGGGTGTTGAGTATTTCATCCCAGTGACTAGAAAATGGTTAAGACACCTGAGTAAGTTGACTTCAGTGGAATTTATCTCACTGCTGAAGGAGACAAGTGTCATATCCCTGTGACAGTACACACCAAGACCTGGGTCAAGGCAGCATTTGAGACCTGATAGTCCTATACTGGTGTTACCTTGGAGCATGGTGCATCTGAATGCCTGCTTTGATCGGTGATGAACTACTCTCACTGGGAGCCTTTTTTGGGGACCTTGAGGTGATCTAGTGCCTAACCAGCAAAATCCTGCGATTCTGGAGAGTTTATATATTCTTGTGTATCTATCCGGGTTAGTCTATGATCCAGAAAATGTGAGTATGCATGATAAGGTTGGTTTTCCCTTAAAATTTTTTTTTTTTTTTGGTTAAAGAGAAGATGAGCTTTTCCTGCAGGATGAGTTTTCCTGCAGGGAAGTGTTTCCTTGCAGAGATAACCAAGAAAAGGAGTGAAGAACTTTTGGAAAGCAGGAGGTGAAAGTATTGCTGCATGGCTTGAGGCTGGCTTCCTGGAATGCTTGGGGGGGAGAGGTTTGGTGTGCACAGTACGTTCGAGCACAGGCACAGCTCATTAGAGGTGGATGGAAAAAGTGACACAGGTACCAGAGAGTCTGTTACAGGAGCCTAAGTGATACTGATTTCACCGTGTGTTCCAAGAATATGATTCAAGTGGCAAATTGGAATATTACATTTCCTAGGTAAGTGGCTTAGGAAGGGGCATGCCATTATCTGGACTGATTAGGGTCAGGCGTAGGACTTCTGTTTGTCTGCTGCGAAAGAGAAACTTTCTTATTTGTTGCACAAGAAGTCATGAAGACATGAGGCTGGACACGCTATTGTCTTGCTGCCCTGTGAATTGGGTTTCCATGAGGAAATCCTGGGCAGAAGAGGAGTTGAGGGACGAAGGCACAGGAGAGTACAGTGACATCATGTGAATGTTGCATCCAGCAAAACTACATTCATAAGAGCCAAGAATTCCCTGCTCTACATTTACCCTCCCTACTGCAACCCAGGCTTCTCTGCATGACAGACACAGAATCTCTTTCAAATTGCATATGGCTTCCAAGAATGCATGAGAATCAAACTGTCTTTCTTAGCAGAAAGCGATCATTCGCAAATGAGTATTACCAGACCTCAGCTCCACTGTCAATTGATGTAAGAGCCAGGGATCTGCTGAGTTGCAAAATCTATTCTCATCTACCTGCAAACATCACTATTTTCCCCTGCAGCTGTAGCATCAGATCACTTGATCTGTGGCTTGGAATTCATTTCTGAGAGCTTGGTTATGGATCTAAAAGAGACTTTTTGTGACACTTGCCTGGTTTCTTCGTGCTTGTAACAGAAGTGTTTCTGCTTATTTATTTTTCTGGGGCCACTATTAATTTGTTTATAAATGTACTCCTTAGCAGATGCAGCTAATGCTTTCCTAACTCTCTTGGCTCTATAGATTTGCCTGTAATGATAAACAGTTTTTGGGAACATGGTTGTTTTGCTGCCTGGGATCTTTTTCTGCACTACAGACTAGTTCCACAGAAGGCACAGGCAACTTCACTTGCTTCATTCTCTGATGGGATCATTTTGGTTCATTTAATCTGATAATATAGCCACTTGATAATATAGTTATCTTTGACTCATGACTTCAGAGGTTCAGTTCATGGTCAACTGGCTCCAAGGCAGAGACATAACGGTAGAAAGATCTGTGGAACAAAGCCACTCAGTTCATAGGTGCTAGGAAGCAGATGGTGAAACTTTTAGAGCTTTTTTTCAGTGATAACTAAGAAAAGGCTACTGTGGCACATGTGCTGTAGGTTCATCACTATTGGTACAGGAGAAGAGTGCCAGGGAGTTATATACACTCTGAAGTCTTTGAGTCTAGGATTACAGGTGTGTACCACCATGCCCAACCTAATCTCTGCTTTTTAATTGGAATATTATTTCACTGTCATTTAATGTAGTTGTAAATGGAGCCATAACTATAATTTTTATGTTTTCTCTTTTTCATTCCTGTATTGTTCCTTTTTACTTATTTGAATATTTTTAAAAGTTACATTTTTATCTATTGACTTTTTAGCTAGACTCCCTTGAGGTTTCTTTTTTTTTTTGATACAAGGTTTCACTATGCAGTTCAGGCTGGCCTGGACTCACTATGTAACCCAGGCTGCCCTTGAACTTATGGAAATCCTCCTGCCTCAGCCTTCCAACTGCTGGGATATGTTATGTGTATACATACATATAAATATATATTTTTATGAGTATTTCATGTAAAAATATAGAAACCATGAAAACTGTACCAATTAGCCATCCATTTCTACCCTTTATGCTATTGATCAATTATGTATTGCAACCACATATGATAAACTCCATAAGTTAATGTAGTAACATTTGCTTTGAAGAGGGAAAACTGGCTTTTATATTTATCCATGGTAACAGTTTCTAAAGCTCTTTATTTTTTCCTGAAGCTCTGAGATTTTAGTTTCCTTTTTCTTCTATTTTATACAAGTTTCTTTAGCAGTTGTCATGGTGTACTTCTTTTAGTTTTCTATTGTATGAAAATGCCTTTACAATTGTTATGCCTTTATGCTTGAAAGGATATTTTCACTGTATATAGAATTTTGAGTTAATAGGTGTTTTACTTAGCACCTTATGCATAGTTCCTGTTTTCTGATAGCCATAGTTCCTGCTGAGGAGTTCGTGTGTATTTGAGTAGTTTTCCTTCCATATTCAATGTGGCATTTTTCTCTGATTATTTTTATTATCTTTTCTTTATTGTTGCTTTTTTTAGTTGAACTCTCTGAGTGTGCATGTATAGTTTCCTCTGTATTTAGTCCTCTGAGTAGCTTTGGTATATAAATTATATCTCACAAAATTTCAAAGATTTTGAATATTATAGTTAAAATAATTTCCTCCCCCATTTGCTCTCTGCTTTATTTTTGGGAATCTGGTTATGTGTATTTTAAATCTTCTATTATTCCATAGTCTCCTGTCTATTTTTTCCTGCCAGTACTGGGGATTGAACCTTGGGCCTTTGCACTGAGCTACATCACCAGCCATTTTTTATTTTTTATATTGAGATAGGGTCTTGCTAAATTGTTACATGACCAACCTGAGCACCAATTTGCTAGCTTTCTGCCTCAGTTTCTCAAAGTGCTAGGATTATGGGCATACACAACACATTTTTAAATCTTAAAAAATATGTACTTCAGTTTGGATAATACTATTGGCCTATATTTAAGTTCACCAGTTAGTTTTTTTCTCCATTTGCTGTGATGTCTATTGAGTTAGATTTTTATTTTCAAAGTTACATTTTTTGATGCAAGAAATTCCTTTTGATTCCTTTTTCATAATTTCTACATTTTTATTGAGATCCTTTATGTTTTCATTAATATAACATATTTACTATTTCAATAAGCAGAGTTATACAATCTGCTTTTAAATCTGTGTCTGCTAATTGCATCATTTGGATCATTTCAGAGTTGATCTTGGTTCCTGGCCTTGTCTTTTGAAAATTGGTCATATTTCTAAATGTGTTGAACATTTGGATTGCATCCTGAACATTGTTAAATGTTATGTAGTTAAAACTCTAGATTCTATTTCTCCAAAGAGTGTTAATTTTTTTTAAAAAAATGAAAAATTAGCACTGTCAAGCTGTAAACTTTATCCAGCTACAATTGTATAGGTCAGAGACCTGGGTAGGTTTTATAAACACAATTCAGGCCTCTCTGTTTCTGTCTTTTTTTCAGGTTCCCTGTACACTTTCTAGGATCTGAAGTTGCTCTGAGTTTTGTTTTATAGTTGTCCAGACCATAAAAACTGCTTTCATTAGAATTTTAGCCACATGGTATATGCTGGTGTTAGAATGCCTTCAGGCCAAAATCTGAAGCAATAAGAAACTCATCCTCTTCTAGTCCTTCTTCCAAGTTTTCATTCTTCCTAATTTTGGTTTTTCAGAATCTGTTTGCTTCTCATTTGTTTCCCAGTGACTTCAGGGATTGCTTTTGCGTGGTTTTGTTTTTGGTTTTGTTCAGAGCTTGTCAATAAGTAATGAATCCTTATTTTTGAAAGGATTAGGTCTTACAGGATTTACTTAGCTATCTGAGACATTTTACATGTGGCATCTTAGTGGGATCATTCCTGTTACTCTCATTTGTAACCTGATCATTTTACTGACTTTTTGAGTGTGTTTATTTTTCTACCTCCCTACACATTTGCTAAACTGTCCATTTCCAAAATTTCATCTCAGGGCTTTTGCCCAGGATGACATAAAGTAAGACTCACTCATTTATTATACACATTTTTAAGTTCAATTTTGTGATTGGAAGAACTTGGATAGTGTCCTTATTTTTTTGACTTTTAGTGTGATAGTGTCTCACCTATAGTAACATATTCCATAAGGAGCACAATCTGATTTTAAACCAGATGTTTCTAAAGACTTATAGCAGTGTGTATTGTGGGCCAGTTACTTTACCGCTCTTACTTTTATTACCTCATATTATAAAATTGGAACAGTAAAGTCTATAACATAGGTTTGTCAGTAAAATGAAATATAGATATATGATATAGTGCCTACAAAGTGTTTCACTGAATAACATGCTCAAATTCTCAGTGGTTTATAATAACAAATAATTATTTCTTGCCTCGGGTTCATGTTGTCAATTATTGTCTGGCTGTTGTGATCTCACCCAGACAGCAGGGCTGAACCTGCTCCACCCGTCACCCACCAGGGGGACCTAGAGGACAGTCTTAGGTGCAACTTGCTTTACTGATGGCAGAGAACAGGAGCTAGTAGACTTTCAAAACCTTGTAATCTTTCTAAAACCTTATATTTGGGAGTGACAGGTAGTGAATATTCCCTTCAACAAAGCAACTTACATGTCCAAGCCCAAAGTCAGTGGGCTAGGGAAATATAGTTTATTCACAAGAAAGAAGAGAATGAATGATTGCAAACAATATTGCAAACTGCCATGGAAGTAACAATTTTGCTCCCACAGTAGTCACTATTTTCCAACAACTGGAGTAGACGGTGAGTCATGAAAAAGACACGGCTACTTGAAATGTCAAGAGTACAAAGGCGTATTTTATTAAATGTTAAAAGAAGAATTCAGACAGTATGAACCTTGAGGACTTGGGAAGTTTTTATGAATGAGAAATGACTTGAGCTGGGTCCTGAGAGACGATGAGGATTTGGATAAGGATCATCGGAAGCAGTGATGGCAAGATAAGCAAAGGCACAAGTTGAACTAGTTTGGCCCTGTTACTGGTGTTCTTTTGGGGCAGGATCATTGGAGGCAGAACTTGACTGTCAAACAGGAAGGCCTGAAAGAGGAGGCCTAATGCAATTTGAGTACTATTCAAAATTAAAAAGTTGTGTTTGAGAAAGATTGCTCTGGCAGTCCTGTAGGAGGGAGACGGGTGGCAGGGAGTGTTCCTCCAGCACCACACACAGCAGCCATTCTTCTTTCTTCTGGGTTATACACTGGCTCTGTGAGACAAATATATGACAAAAATGTGCTGAGTATGACAAACATTTCCTCAATGCATAGTTGAGTCCCACCAGTAAGCAAAAGAAAATGGTCTGTCTTGTTTTTCTCTCAATCACCTGTCTGATCAAATGAAAAGCAGGCTTGGTAGGAAAGTGCTTCCCACATAGAGTGTGGTGTAAGCAGAGCAATGTGAACAGGTGGTTTGGATGCACAGCAAAATGTTGGAAACTGGAGGAAAATATTTATGCTCTGTGATATTTTTTATTTTGCTTTCGAACTAAGGAAAAACCAATTTGAACATAATTTTCTGTTGTGTGCTTCAAGTTAGGAAAACGATTTCTAAAATTTTCCATTGTTGAACTCGGTAGCAAAATACAATGCCCAGAAACTTTTGGAAGTCAGTGACAATGGCTGTGGTAAGACTCCATCCATTGCTTTATTATTTTTATTGTTGTTGTTTTTGGTTAACTAAGGACTTCTGAATATATGTATTATGCTAATGTTGCTGTATTTCAGATTTTTAAGTTAATAGCAAGGTTTGGATGAGATCATTTGATTTTCAAAATTAATTTCTGACTTAGCTAAAAGGAAAAGAACAAATGTAATTTATGCATTTATTAAGCCATACATCAATCACTATTTTTTTTCAGATCTATTGCTTCACGTTATACCATGGAGAGGCTATTGCCTTATAATTTATATAATGTTGGAATTAGTTGCCACAGGATAAATAACACTTTAAAAATCATATTTTTTTATTGTATAAGAGTCCACCAAAAAATGTATACACAGTTTAGCAGTTTGCCATGTTAGAAACTAGGAAGTGATGGCCAGCGTTTTGAGCACCTCTTGTAATTGTAGAGGCCAAAGGTAACTTGTATTAATCTCTTGATGTCCCACGAAATTTAGTGTTAAAATATTTGTAACAGTTTTTCCTTTTCCTGATGTATACATGTTTTTTTTTTCTCTATTTGTCTCTCTCTCTTTCTCTCTGTCTCTGTCATTCTCTCTCTGCATCTAGGACCTTTGACATATACTCAGCATTTTTCCTATACCAGGCATTGAGTTAAATATTTTGTCACTTGTTGCAATAACTGTAGAAAGCAGTTGTTATTATCCTCACTGAGTAAAGTGAGAAAACTCAGGATCTGCAAAGGGAAGGAAATTACTCAGGGCTCATAGTTCGTAGTGGATGAAGCTGGTTTCAGCCGAGGTGAGTTTGACCCTAAAGCCCAGTCCCACCCAATCTGCCCTCATTGCTTCACTATCTGGTTTCCTAAACCTGTGTTTAAGGAACCTGGATTCCACATGAAGCCTAGAATTTCTATTTTTGTAACAGATGGGGCATGTCAGAAGTTCACATTTATTACTATTTTTATTATAAAATGACACAGAAATGGCCTCAGTGAAATATCAGACTAATACATATTAATGGGTTACAGTGTACCATGTAATATTCAATACATACACACATTGCATAATGTTTAAATGAGGTTAGACTTACTTCCTCAAACATCACTTCTTTGTGGTGAAAACTTTCACACTGTTTTCTTCTAGCATTTTGAAACATATAGTATGTTATTATTATCTGTAATCACCTTAGTGTACAGTAGCACTTCAGACCCTCTTGCTCCTATCGAACTGTAACTTAGTACACATTGACCAATCCTTGACTCTTGTGTGCCCAGCAACTAGTAACTACCACTCTACAATTTCTTGGGTTTTTTTTTGTACTGGGGATTGAATTCAGACTTTGCACTCACCAGGCAGCTGCTTACACTACTGAGCTAAATCCCTGGCCCTCTACTTTCAATTTCTAAGACATCAATTTCTTAGATTCCTCATCTGAGTGAGCTCATATTGTAGTTGTATCTCTGTCCCTGGTTTATTTCACTTAACATAATAATTTCCAGTTCCATCTATGTTATTACAAATGTGAAGATTTCATTTTTTAATCGTCAGGTGATATTCCATTATGATAATAGATCATATTTTCTTATCCATTTGTTAGTGGATGAACATCTCAATTGTTCTTTCCTGGATTATTGTGAATAGAGCTGCAACAGATGTGGAAGTGAAGATGTCTCTTTGCTTATTGGTTTCATTTCCTTTGGGTAAATAATCAGCAGTGGGAATGGTGGCTCATACAGTAGTTCTATTTTTGACTGAGACCCTCCGATAATGTTTTCCATAGTCACTGTACCAATTTACCTTCCAACCACCAGTGAGCCAGTGTTTCCTTCTCCCCACAGCTTTGCCAGCACTTGCTATCTTTCCTCCTTTCTGTATTTGCCATTCTTACCGGGATGAAGCTATAGTGATTTGAATTTTTCTCATAATTAGTGATGTTGAACATTTATAATATAGACGTTGATTTTTTTTTTTTTGAGACAGGGTCTCTCTACGCAGTTCAGCCTGGCCTTGAGCTCACTTTGTAGCCCAGGCTGGTCTCGAACTCTCAATGATCCTCCTGCCTCAGCCTCCGTAGTGCTGAGATTACAGGCGTGAGCCACCACACCCGGCTTTTTTTTTTTTTTTTTTTGGTGTTCTTGTGACAAATGTCTGTATTTAGATGTGTTGCCCATTTTCAAATAGGGTCATTTGCCTTTCTGGCATTGAGTTTCTGGAGTTTCTTATGCATTCTGAATAGCAATATCATTTTGTAGATCATCTCTGCATGCTGTTGAGTATTTCCTTTGTTGGGAAATAACTTTTTAATTGATTTAATCACATTTGTTTATTTTTGCCTTGTGCTTTTGTGTTATTGTTCAAAAAAAATCCCTTTAAGATATCCTAATGTGAAAGTATTTCTTGTGTATTTTCTTTTAGTAGTTTATTGTAGTTTCAGGTCTTACATATAGGTCTGTAATTCATTCTGAGCTGGGTTTTTTTTCCCCCTTTCTGGGCAGCGATAGGGGTCTGGCTGCATTCTTCTGCATGAGAATGTCCTCTTCTGCCAACATCATTTATTGAAAAGACAGCCCTTTTTTCAACCCATGTTCTTGATACCTTCGCTGAAAATCAGTTGACTATAGCTGTGTAGGTTCACTTCTAGACTCTCAGTTCTGTTCCATTGGCTCATGTGTCTGTTTTCATGCCAATGTTGTGCTTTTTTGATTACTATAGCTTTGTAGTATATATATTTTTAATTAGTACGTGTTTGCAGTACACGCCATTTACAGTCATCGTTAGGAGTGGGTACATGTACATAGTACCAAACTTGATCATTTGGTCCCCCTTCCTCCTCTTACCTCTTTTTTCTCTAATTCCCCTTTCCTCATTTTCATTCTTATTAATATTATTAATCTTAGCTCCTATTTATGGTATATGATATTTATATTTCTTGAGGTTTTTAAGGTTCCAGTACATGGCATATTTTTTTATTTTTTATTTTTTTTTTTTGAGGCAGGCTCTTGCTATATAGTGCACACTGGTCTTGAACTTATGGTGATCCTCCTGCCTCAACCTCCAGAGTTGGTGGGATTATAGGTGTGCATCACCACCTATGTAGTATATTTTAAAGTTGTGTAGTAACATAATGTCTCCTATTTTTCTTTTTTGCTCAAAGTGGCTTTGGCTATTTGGAATTTTTGTGGTTCCATATCAATTTTACAATTAATTTTCTTGCTTCTGTGAAGAATACCATTGCTATTTTGATGGGGATTGCATTGAATTTGTAAATCTGATTGGGTAGTATGACATGTTAACAATGTTGATTCTTCTGGTCATTGAGCAAGGGATGTCTTTCCATTTCTTGTGTGTACTCTTCAGTTTTATTTATCAATTTTTAAAGTTTTCACTGAACAGATATTTCATTTGTTTGATTAAATTTATTCCTAGGTATCTTTTTTGTAGCTATTGTAAATAGGACTGCTATCTTGATTCAGATAATTCTGAATTATTTTATCAAATGTCTCTGCATCAATAGAGAGAATTAATGGTTTTGTCTTTCGTTCTGTTGTCATAGTATATCACATTTATTGATTTGTGTGTTTCTGGCACAAATCCTATATGATCACGATGAATTATCCTACATGATTGTGGTGAATAATCTTTTTCATGTCCTGTTGGACTTGATTTGCTATTATTTGTGCATCTATGTTGATAGCTTGTTTTTGTTTTTGTTTTTGCCCTGTCTCTGTCTTTGTCTGTGGCTGTCTCTCTCTCCCCTCATCTGGTTTTGGTACCAGGGTAAGCCTGGCCTCACAAAAAGTGTTTGGAAGAATTTCTCCCTCTTCTATTTTTTAAAATAGTAATGAGAGTCAATATTAGTTTTTCTTTAAATGTTTGGTAGAACTCAGCAGTGAAGCCACCTGATGCTGGGGTTTTTTTCTTTTTGATGGAAAGTGTTTTTATTTTTTAATTTTTTAAAATTTGTTTGTGGGTATCAACAGTAATCAAACTCAGGACCTTTCACTTGCCCAGCGGGTGCTGTGTTGCTGAGCTGAGTTTTTAAATTGCTGATTCAATCTAGTATTTGCAATTTGGTTTTTTCAGGTTTTCTGTTTCTTCATGATTCAATCTTGGCAAAAAGTTTAATTTAAAAGAAGTAAATTAATCCCATAAACCAAGGAATGACATCTACAATTTGGCCTTAAAAGTATTTTCTTACTGTACAAACAATTTCATTACAACAGTAAAATTTTTTAAAAAAAATATACAAACACTACCACACATAATCTCTTTCTTGTCTATGTTGTTTGGTTTTTGTCTATATGAGTATGCAATTTGGTAAAACTTAATATTTCTCTGGTTAAATATTTTAGAGACTTTTTATGTGTTATTAGGGCTGATGCACTGAGCTAGATCTCCCACTCTTACATTTTTTTAAAAAAAATTTTGATATAGGTTATTGCTAAGTTGCTAAGTTTCCTAGGCTGGGCTTGAACAAGTGATCCTCCTCTCTCAGCCTTTTAGAGTCCTGGGATTGCAGGAATGGACCACCATATTTGAACTAACTAAACATTGTAATAGATATGCACTATTCCACTAAGTGGATATATCATCACTCTTTTAATTGTTTCTGAATGCTAAATATTTAGGCTTTTTTTTTCAATTTTTATTACACTACAATACACATTTAAATTCATATGATACTTTCATTATTTTATATGATTTCTTTAGGGTCCATTTCTAATAGATATTGGGTCAAAAAGAAATACAATAAAAACAATTAATGCAATGTCAATTTAAACAATTCTTAAGCTTAGTGAAATTCAAAATCACATTGAAAGAATTATGACATTAAAATGCTCTTGTGTCAGAGTTCCTAGGCTACTGCCAGGCTTTATGACCCACTGGAAGGACCTGTAGAACCAAGAGAAACTGTTATACTCCTGGTTGTAGTTAGGGGTTGTGAGGAGAACAATTAGAATCAGGACACAGAATTTATATTATTATTTTATGATGGTCACCCAGAGTTTAACACAAGAAAGTGCAGGAAATCTGTCCACAACACCAAAGACATAGAATATTTAGCCAAGGACCTGAATCCCACAGCAATGTCCTACATGAGTCCAGATGAAAACCTAGAGCCCATGACAGTGCCTCCCACGAGTCCAACTGGAGGTCTAGAGCCCACGGAAGGACTCATGGCAGTCTGTTTTATGGATCTGTGCTGGGAAGGCCCAAAGGTCAGTGGTGGAAGCTAGAAAGTCTATGCCAGCGGGGTGAAGGAGCTGTGCTGGTAGGTTCAGGGTTGTATGCTGGAGTCAAGAAGTCACACTCACAACAAAGACCAGGGCTGTGCTGAAAAGCACTACAGTCATCCTCAGTGATGAGAGGCCCCGAGCTCCTCTGATGATAAGAACAGTCAATTACATGCCAGAAAGCCAGCATGATGAGTTTGTCCTGGAGATTAAATGGTGCACGTCTTCCCCTCCAGAGCCAGGAAGCAATGTTTGATGTAAGGACTGGAGTTCCCCCAAAGTGAACCACAGCCACTCTCACCAACAAGGTCTTACCCTCCTATGACAACGGTTGAACTCATACTGGGGAGGCTAGTCATGAGATCTTCCAGGAGAACCAATGGCTTAAACAGCAACACTTAGAGAAACCCACAATGCCTAGTTTCTCTTTTCCATGTCTCTATGCTGGCAACCTTCCTCGGGTGGAGCATCCACACTCAGCACCATGCTGATTTAATTCAGCTGGCATTAAGGTGATCATCAGTTTTTAATCCATAACACGCCTGATCTGGGTTTATTACAGAGGAAGAATACCCTAAAATCAGCAGTGAAAACCTTGTAATGACCAAATTCTACCTACAATCTCCTTATTTAACTTGTCCTTTTTGGTCTATCCTGAATGAGAAGTAGGAGTGCTTGGCTTGTGGAAGGTGATCAATAAGTAATTACTAAACAAATGGGTTAATGCAACATGACAGGGGAGTCTGTATTTGTTGAATGTGAACCAACCATCTGGCCCCCGCAATCAGTTTTCTCATCTGCAAAACAAGGCACTGAGTTAGATGACTTTTAAGCCTTTATATTTTAAAATGTGTTTCCTACAATGAGGTACTGGTGTCTATAGCAAAAAATAATATCTCAATCTATTTTTATTTTAATTTTTATTGGTATACGTTTGCAGTACATAATGATTACACTCATCATGGGGAGTTGGTACATGTAAAGAACACATCTTATTATAATTATTTTTGTCTTTTTGAGACAGGGTTTCACTATACAGTTCATGCTGACCTTGAACTCACTTTGTTGCCCAGGCTGGCCTTGAACTCATAGTGATCCTTCTGCCTCAGCCTCCCAAGTGCTGGGATTACAGGTGTGCACCACTATGCCTGGCTTTAACTTTTTTTTTTGGTACCAGGGATCAAACTCACAACCTAGCACCTGACAGGCAGGTGCTGTGCTGCTGAATTCTTAAGAGTCATGATATTTGTGTGCTTTACTTATTTTTTAACCCATATCATCTATTTTATAGATGTTATCTTAGCATATAACAGTTCTTTTGTTCTCCAACTTATTTTGAAAAATTTATCCCTATAGAAATTTGAAAGATAAGTGTAATTAAATAACAATCTACCTCTAAATTGCATATATAATACATTATTTATAAAAGTATGGTTTATATTTATTTAAACATATGTAGATTTCTATAACATGTATTAATAAGTTCATGTATGCATATGCACATAGACATATACACTATTTTAGATGAACTTTTTGAGAATAAGTTGAAGGAATCGTGATGCTTCAAGATGCATTTTCTAAGAAAAAGGACATTCTACTTCTATTATCACACCTAAAACAAATAGTATGTTTAGGGCTGGGAGGTATTTTTGTGGTAGACTGCTTGCTTAGTATGCGTGAGGTCTTGAGTTTGAGCCCCAGAATCATAAACAAAACAAAGCAAAACAGTACCTTCATAATATCGCTCATATTACTTTATCCAACATTATGCATTACCATGAACATTTCCTCTGTCTTTTGCAGCTCTTCATGACATTGCTATTTTTGAAGAGTATAGACTAGTTGTTTAGAATGTTCCACGTATTGGACTTGTCTTAGGATTTTCTTTTGATTAGATTTAGAATAAGTATTTCTGGCAAGGCTGATTCATAAATGATCTATGCTTATTGCATTGCATCAGGAAGCTGATTAAGTCAGTTTGTCTTATTATTGGTGATGCAAACTATGATTATTTAGTAAAGAGCAAAAAACCAGATGGCTCAATTTTGAAAGTATTTTTTTCGTTTGGAAATTAGTAAGGGTATCATGGGGTGATATTTACAGACCATGTGAATATAGTGTTCCACATTAATCTTTATTTTTCATTATTTTTTTATTTAAAGAGAAAAAAACAGAAAAAGGATAGAAATATTACAGAATTTCTAGAAAAGAAGATAAATAGTAAGAAATCACTAGTTGATAAATTACATATTGTTTTCTTAGAAATAGTTTTCAAGTTACAAAATTAAAGCACACAAAGTGGACACTCAAGCAGTGAGAGTGCAAACAGATCTGTTCAACAATCCAACAAGAACCTAGAAATATGGTTATCAATCCCACACACCTAAACATACATGCAGCTATATCTTTTATAGTGCTTCCTATTTCCTCTTTTTTTACAATAGCAATTATACATTTAAAAAATTTTATTTAAAGAGAAAAAAAGCAAAACAGAAAAAAGGGTAGCAACAAAAAAGAATTCTAAAATAAAGAAAGAAAAAAAAGGAAAATGAGAAAAAGCCCCACCAAGAAATCAGTAGTTTATAAATTACATACTGTCATCCTGGATGTAATTGTTCAAGTTACAAGTTAAAGGGTACACAGTAAACATTCAAACAGTCAGACTACTAACAGTTCTGCTCAAAGATCCAACAAAGATTCAGCAATATGGTCATCTATTTTACACACTCAAACATACATGCAGTTATATCCCTTAGAGCACTTTCTTTTCCTCTCTTTTTTACAATAGCAATTACACATTTTGGTTTTATTACACTTGTAGTTCTTATTTACTTTTTACACTAGAGACACAATATGATATTTATA